>QKQZ01031266.1:0-19173 GCA_003595255.1 Solenopsis fugax | reverse complement strand
GTACCCATACAAAGATATTTCCATTTTTTCGAATAACCCCGCCTTCCGAATTGCCCCAATCTCTCTTATATAGTTGTTTTGACCAAACAATTTGTAGCCCTAACCAAATAATTATTTTCACACAACAAATTACAAAAAGTTTTGTTAAATGTAGCTAAGTTTTCGATACCAGTAACTATAAAATTCATTTGATCAGTATTCTACCAAACAATTTCTCTCAGTGCATAAAAACACACACGTGACATGTTTGCATACGCTTGTGCGACTCGGCATTCTTCCTCCTCTTCTTCTTCGGATATAGCTCTTTCATTATGCTAAACCGCGCGATGTCTGGATTCAGCACGAGCGATACATACGCGTATGTACATAGCTCGCGAGAGTTACGAGATAGGAGCGCAAGTCTCATCGCCGCCCTCCGAGTGGATTCGGGGATATTCCCTCGGTTCGTCGGCGGATACCGTTGGCCGTGCCACAAATTCCGGGAATGGGATATTTCTCACTCAGCCTCCGCGATGCGCAACGTGTTATCTCGCATGGCATCTGTACGCGATAACGCCACTTAAAGCGAATCCTAAAGCCGTTAACTCGCACGACGCGTCGAAAATGAACGGCGCGGCGCCCGCGCGAGAGGACGCGGCTCTTTGTACCCCCTTGTTCCCCCTGGTCGCGCAAGCTCTCGGTCTCGAAACTCGGAGAGAAAGTCCGAATTACCGTTTAGTGCGACTCGCGCCGCAATTTGACCGCGGATCAGCGTGAATCAAGCTGTTATCTAAGATCATTTCTCCCGTTATTCCGGTCTCTGTTATCTGGCTAAACAATCGTACGAATATCGAATTAACACCGCGTGCCACGTCGCGATTATCGGCACGGATAACAAGTAGCGCGAGGCACTCATCTCGCAGCGAAGGTGCCTGACGTAAATCAACGACGTTTCAAATTAAACTTCCTGCTGCGGTCGGATTTAGAAAATGAAACGGCGATGAGTCAACGTTTTAATAAAATCATAGAAACACGAATGCTCGATGAATTTTTTAGTTCGAATTCGCAAATACGTCAAGAGATTCATTATTCGTGCAGATATGTAAGAGATAGCAGATACAAAGAATTCTCATGTGAATTTTTATATAACGGTATAAAATTTCGGAAATGTACACAGAAAGAATGATTTTGCTAAAGTATCTAAACATTTAGCTGGATACAAATCTGAAAATAATTTTATTGGACCATCAAAATAATGATGACATGTTCAAGCATGATGACATTCTAGGAATCAGTCTGACATAATCCAACATAATCATTTTGATGGCCTAACAAATTATTCTCAGATCTGTATCCAGCTAAATTTTTAGATACTTTAGCGAAACTATTCTTTCTTGTTAGATGTCTTAATTAAGCAACATAATTTTTTCTGAATAAATTAAATGATATTGTCAGATGTTTAATTAAGTTTTATTATTGTTACGAAATAAATAATATTGCTCATTAAAGGTCGAATTATCTATTATTGTTATTCACTTATACGAGCTTATCTCTATTAAGATTATTTAAAACTACACAGAAAAAACTGACTATCAAATCAACAATTCATTGTTTCATATATAAGCAAGAATATAAAATCTTCTTGGAAGAATTTGATAATCTTGATCAGACATAATTTGCTTACATGAAGAAATTTTGTTTCTTCCTGTAAACAAAATTTCTTCATGTAAGCAAATTATGTCTCCTTGAGATTATAAATACTTCCAAGGAGATTTTATATTCTTGCTTATATATGAAACAATGAATTGTTGATTTGATACTAATTTTTTTTCTGTGTATTCTTTCTTCTGTGTAAAGATTCAATATAAAGCTGTTGTATCATAATTTACTATATTTGCATTGTCAATGTGTTTGCCGATGTTTCACCATGAATATTGTTGGTCTCATTTACATCTAATATGGGAAAAATGATTAATAAATTAGAAATAAATAGGAAATATGATTCAGAGATTCAACTGGAAAGATGTAAATCAGATATTTGTTAAATCTATTTCAAATATTCTAGCTATAAATTAAAGATAATTAAAATTTCTGATTGGTATAATCAGAATACAATCAGAATTTATATTTCTTGTTGGAATAACCCAAACATTTTCCTCAGTGAAGATACTTTTTATCTTTCCAATTAAGGTTTATAAATAAAAAATGAGCTTCAACTTTCGCTATCTTACTCTATATTAAATATAAATGGATCTAATTTTTATTCCTGTTTCTTGTTTTTACTATCTTTAAAGTAAATTGTATTCTTATTCGAAAAAAATCTGATTGCATAAATTTAAAGTCTCTGGTAGTCTAATACTATTAGTATATTTGTTGAAAAATGGACGATTCAAAATTCTTCTAGAAATTATCAAATGATTAATTCCTTTCTCTTAAATATGTATAATAAAATTTTTGATAATAATAATAAATTTAGTTAGATTAGCATAAAAGAGACCAAAGCTCATTGACACAGTTTCTACAATTTCGGTATTCGACATTTTAAATAATTAATTATTATGATTAAACTATACTAATGTGTACTCCATCACTGATTTTAAATCATGAAGTTATAACAAATTATTATTATTAAACAAAATAATATATCATATTTTAACAGAAACTTCTTTTAATTAATAATATGTAATTTAGATTTATTTTTGCAAACTGAAGAACATTAATACGAAATTTTGAAATGTTTGAAAATTTATTTACCTCCTCTTTAATGAAATTTTTCTTTTCCTTTATTATATAATAAAGGAAAAGAAATTATAATTTTATTATAATAAAAAAAAAAGAAAAATTAAATTCAAAAAGAGGCAAGTAAAATGTTCTTTTCCTTGTTTGATTTAAATAAAATTTTAGGAATAGTATTTGTGTTATAAAAGAGATAATATGCAATCATTTTTCTATCATTTCTTTCGTCAAAAGTACATAAATGGAATTCAGTGTCAACGAGCCCTATAACGCTTTTATGACACTTTTAGTAAATAAAACTTCTAGTTTTATAAAAAAAATACTAACCAAATACTTAAGAGTTTAGTGTATCCAACATTCTATAAAATATCAAGTCCAATTATGTTAATCAGAAATTCCATTTGATATTACCAAAATTAACATATGTACGTTTTATTGGTATAATTAAAATATTTTTTCCAGTGCTGCTTTCACTCTTTCTTAAACATCTATTACAGCATCATTCACAAAAATATAGATGTATGTAAATGTGTCAACAGAGTTTAAAGTTCATACACTGACAAAAATGTTTCGATTATATCAGCAAGAACTACATACAAATTGTATTCTGTATCCATAATCGGAATTTCTGGTTATCGTGATAGAATTTGATTAACTCGATATTTTATAATTAGAATGTGTTTTTATAGATTTAACTACAAGACCACATCTGATTTGTATCTTTCTGGTTGAATCCATCAGATTTCCAATTCACGCAACCAGATTTTTTTCCCACGTAGGTTTGTTGAACTCAAATGACTACGGTCTCAATCATTCTTGCGGAAACATTTAAGATATGCGTATGTAAAATAAGCACTGCAGGCCACTTGCAAATTCTTTTGAAGCACCGGTTGCCCCGGGCGACCGCGCTTCCGCAAAGTTGCTCGAATATCGGCGATCGAAGTGGTAATCAAGAGGCTGGACCGATGTTTGCGGTTGATCCGCGATTATCATTTCAACGTACAAGCACGAACCGTCTTTGTCACCGATCGTGTCCCAGCCATAATCTATTCACAACTCCCAGCTGTTCCCCATCTTCCGCGTTCATTATTCTCGCCAGAAGAAGAATGCCGCGCGGCCGGCATCTCTCGAGATATAATAATCAATAAGACGCAAGACGCAGCGGAATGCCTCTACCTGGGTCGCGGCGGATGAGCTGAAATCGTGACGACGGTGACGAGGGACGGCTAGTTCCGCCGAGAGAACGACTCGCGTGATTCGAGATGGAAAAAAGATTCTGCGGTCTCGAGGACCGCTAAGCACAAGGCGGACGAGCGTGTGGGCAGTCATTCGGCTGGAACTTCACGAGAGATTGCCGTCTAACCAGGTCAAAGGCATGCAATATATATAAATAGCACCGATTCTCGCACGATGTGTAATATCACCAGCGAGCGGATCATTCCATACTTTTCCGGTGCCATCCAACCGATCTTGTATCGCGCATCTTCAGCGCACACCACCAGCCCGCCGCCGTAGTCAGCTCATATAACGTGATTCGCGCCATGTCCGCAGTTGCCGGAATCGATTATCCTCGACGTGTCGTAAATGCAGACTTATCGCAAATCATTTTAGATATCAGGATTCGCGACGAGCGAGACTCGCCGATAATTTATAGGCCTCTCTGTCGCGGCTGTCAGTGCGGATTAGTTTAACAACGTTCCCGGATATGCGTTATATGTCCCCCATCTGTTCACCGAGTAACATCTCTGTACAGTCTCAAGGAAACGCGAGTGTATGAACGTTAGGAGACGACGTCCTTTATATGAAGCCCTGAAAAATCAGTCGACCCGAACAAACTATTTGGAACGAGAAAATTCCTCTCGCGCTGTCGCACGGCCACGGCGCGGCCGTCCCCGCGTTTCACGCGCGCATCCCGATAATATATCTCCACCGCGGCGTCGATGACCCCCTTTCACGCCGTGTCTCGTTCCCCCGTACCGTTAATCGATCAATTTGCAAAGCGCACGTTTCGATCGGCGCTTCTCTTTGCCTTGCGCCGTGTAGCCAGGCACGTTGCCTGGCTTTCCAGATTGCACGACCTGATCCCGGTGCGCACACGGCGCGCGGCGTACGGGGCCCGCTGATTATTACGTGTCCGCCTAATAGCCCCGAGCGAGCGAGGGTTCGATATTGATGACCCACTAGCACGGTTTATTATCCGCTACGAAGCGCAGCGGCGATTAGTTCCTTTAGCGAGTCGACCAAATGACGTTTCCACCGGCTGCGCGGTGTGCCATATGCATCTTTCGCGCGCGCGCACGTTGTATGTGTGATTTGCGTTTACTTGTGTGTGGCGAGCATTTTACAGACTGGTGGAGCGATAGAGCACCGTAACACCGGAGATATGGACAATGGACACGGAGGAGTTTTAAGAGTTACGCGTAAAGTAATTCGTTTCAGGAATAATATGAATAGCGAAGAAATAGCCGGATGAATTAACCAGATATAAATTAGCATTCGCGTATAGTTGGTAGGTTCTATAACGAATGACCTGACGCGAGGACTCGACGCGAGAAGTCGACATCTGCCATCGAGCTTCTCCGTGCGTACACTGAGAGAAATGTTTTGTAAAATCAACCAAAGTTTGGTTGAATAGTGATCAAATGAATTTTATAGCGATAGTTACTAAATATATAGTTGTTTTGACTAAACAATTTATAGTCTTAACCAAATAATTATTTTTGTACAACAAATTACAAAGTTTTTTATTTTTTTGTTAAATGTAACCACGTTTTTGATACCAGTTAACTATAAAATTCACTATGATCACTATACTATCAAACGATTTCTCTCAGTGTATACTGAGAGAAATGTTATGTAAAATCAATCAAAGTTTGGTTGATTAATGATCAAATGAATGTTATAGCAATAGTTACTAAATATATAGTTGTTGACCAAACAATTTGTAGTCTTAACCAAATAATTATTTTTATACAACAAATTACAACAAGTTTTTTTATTTTTTTGTTAAATGTAACCACGTTTGTGGTACCAGTAACTATAAAATTCATTTGATCACTGTACTACCAAACGATTTCTCTCAGTGTACACTGAGAGAAATGTTTTGTAAAATCAACCAAAGTTTGGTTGAATAGTGATCAAATGAATTTTATAGCGATAGTTACTAAATATATAGTTGTTTTGACTAAACAATTTGTAGTCTTAACCAAATAATTATTTTTATACAACAAATTACAAAAGTTTTTGATTTTTTTTTGTTAAATGTAACAAAGTTTTTGGTACCAGTAACTATAAAATTCACTATGATCACTATACTACCAAACGATTTCTCTCAGTGTACACTGAGAGAAATGTTATGTAAAATCAACCAAAGTTTGGTTGATTAGTGATCAAATGAATTTTATAATGATAGTTACTAAATATATAGTTGTCTTGACCAAACAATTTGTAGTCTTAACCAAATAATTATTTTTATACAACAAATTACAAAAAGTTTTTGGTTTTTTTTGTTAAATGTAACAAAGTCTTTGGTACCAGTAACTATAAAATTCATTTGATCACTGTACTACCAAACGATTTCTCTCAGTGTATCCGTTTCCGTTTTCAGTGCCAACGTCAAATTGCACTTTGCGCGTGCTACGTGCGCGGAACAGTCGCGTGTGTTATTTTTAAACGCCTGAGAGCAATTAGTATTTAAGCGAAATGTGCATCGGCCAGAGAAGAAACGCCAGAGATAAGACGAAATTATTACGGTCCGAGTTAATTCTAGGGGGATGCACACACGTAAGCGTTGCATTGACTTGCGTTGCGTTGAGTTGCGTTGCGTTGCGTCGGGTATCTCGCCAGGAAGTAAGTCTGAAACGTGCTAAGCGCTTTAATAACGAGCGTCGAACTGTCGCCGTTCTCCACACAGCACAGGTTCGTTCGCCCTTTGCGCACCGTCTTACGCGGGAGCCTTGACCCGACACCGGCTCGAATGCGAGGCGCTCACGATGCTGGTTCACGATCCGGGATTAAATCGCGCCACCGCGTTTATTGTCAGCGAATGAAGGGAATTCACTCGCAAATTCATTTGCAAACGCTCCGACCGTTATGCGTATGCCATTCTTTAGAAAAAGCCGGCGCGCTGTACCTCGCGCGCGATGCATCATGCGCGGACAGGTGACACATTCGCCTCCGACGACGTCGACGGACGCGAACGGGCGTTTAAAGCCGATTAAGATTAACGGTGTATATAATAAGAGACCAGCGATTGTCTCGAATGTCAACGATTGTCTCCCGAGACTGGACTTTTTTACACAAGCTAGTAGTCGGCAAAGCAATTTACGGATTACACAGCTCCGTTCATTTTCATATGTAGATCGCGGTAGAGTTATAATCTGTGGAACTCTGATGATGATTGCTCTCGTCGCGCGGAAAATCGAGGCTTCCTGTACGTGCCGGTAAAAGTAACGCACACTGCCGAGATTATCGCAGTGAATTCAGTTATCGGTCTATATACTTCTGTTGGAATTGCTCGTCCGGAAACGTATGGCGATCATTCCCGATACTTTATTATTGCCGATACGTTTCGCGTGCCACTGCGGGGAGTTAATTTCAAGCTACGTTCGGTCTATGTGATACTTCCTGCAGAGCCAGATGGACGAGCACCTGCATAGAGAGACGGGTAGTCAACCGAGATACAACCTGTTCGAACACCCCGTGGTATGTTCCGGGCGCTTCTTTTTACGGTTATTGGTCCCATTCCTCTATTTCTCTACTTGCTAGCAAGCACGTAAGAGGAGGCCGTGGTGAGCACGTGTGAAAAAGCGATGATACCCTCGTCTTTGTCGAGCGAATCAAAAATACGAAACACGCCGCGCGCCCAACAATCTCAAAATCCCTCGCCACGAATAAAGAAAGAGGCACGGCGTACCTGTAATTTGCTTAATAAGGCAGGATATCTCTTCTTCAAGGTATAACAAGATGTAACAAGAAGTAAGCGGCGTTTTCCTTCCGCCGATAACGCAAAGTCGTCTTTTTGAGCGAGAGTTTGGAATCGGCGCGATCACGCTAACAGGTGGAGCACGGCCGCTTTGACTCGTTTCCAGCTCGAAGGGGGAAGATCATGCGAATTCACACACGGCGTACACACTCGGCATGTTGTATCGGTCTGTTTGCACGAGAGTGGTGGATGGAGATGGGGAAGGAGCGTGTGCGAGAGCTAAACGGAGTCTTGGTCAGGGCCGTTGGCAGCTCGGGGTCAACGGCCAGGCGGCGCCTGCGAGATCCTCCGTCGAGCTCGAGCGCGAGAGATAGTGGGGCAGGTCGCGCTTGCAACGACGTCAGGGAAAAAGGAAAACGAAGGTAGAGGAGAACGAAAAACACACTCGGATGCGCGCCGCGCGAGAAACCGTTCTTACGCGAACCTTAGATAACGCGGACGTTTCAGCAAAATCCTTCTTCACGAGGTAAACGATTTGCGAATAGACTTTAAACACGGCTGAGCAAGGCCATCGAAATTAATCTTGCGCGACGCAGCTGCGAATGGCACATCCGTAATGACGTCCGAGTATTTGCATCCCGACGCACGAGATTATTATTGTCGCATTTGCGTACAGTTCCGTGTACTTCATTTGCGAACATTACGCCTGTTCTTTTCAGCTAAACTTTTTTCACACTGAACAGAAAATGAGAAAAGATCAACTGTGCAGGTAGCTTAGCTAAATTGAACGAACCTACCATTTCTTTCCGCGTACACGGATAAAAAATCTGGTTATAACTACCAAATGTATAGTGAAATAGTATCAATTAAATATTTTATCAATGTAACCAAAATTTTTTTTTATTAAATGTTTAGTAACTTATACCAGATTTGATAATACTTACTAAATATTTAGTAAAATAAAATTTTTTTTTGTTATATTGATAAAATATTTCATTGATACTATTTCATTATACATTTGGTAGTTATAACCAGACTTTTTTTCAGTGTACACGAAGAGAATCTTCTCTTAGAATTTAAATCTCTCATGATAGTCGTGGGACAACATAGTATTTTTCGAAGAAATCATTTTATAAGATTTTCTAATTTATTAATATCTACACTGTAAAAATGTCATAAAATTTCATGAACTTTTAATATACAATGATAAATGGTAATTAAATCACTCGCAACTGAAATGATTTTTAATGTACATGTTAATGCAATTATGTTTAAGTGAATTAAAATATATAAGTGTACTGAAATGTAATATACTTTTAATACAAACGTAAATGAAATAATACAAACAAGTAATACAAACGTAATAAAGTTAATAAAATTTAAGACATTAGTAAATGAATATTCATATACTGCATTACTTTTCATTTACGGGCTTGAACCAAGCTTCCTTTACACGTTAATTAAAAGCCATTAAAAAATTTCTAACAGTGTATCGCAGTAACATATAAAATATGTTTGGTTAAATTTTACTAAAACTATAATAAAATTCTTTGAAATATCATGTGGCCTACGATTACCATAATTTTAAGGATAAATTCTAAGAAAAAAATTCTCTCTATGTATTGTTATTTCATACTTAAAAATAATTTATAAACGAAACAACAGTAATCGCAACAGATGTCTCAGTAAATTTACGATATCGCGTGTAACCCATTCTCCCTTTCATTTAATCCGCTTCATTGCCGGCAATTAATGACATCTTTCAGAACCTTAATCGCAAAAATAATGTTTCCTCTTCCACGGTCGATATCACGCCATAAAGACGCGAGTTCGTTAGACGAACGATACGTCGACTCGTCATAAAATAAAAAAAAGTCTCTTTTGCAAGCGTCATCAAAGTGCAGAAAAATGTTACACGCACAGGGATTAAAGGTATCTCGTCTGTCTTACTTAGGCCGAACGTCATGAATCTCGCTGCGGCGATAAGGCAAAAAACCGATCGTGGTTGGCGCTCTGATCGGAGCGACGTCAAGCGACGACGACGATGACGAAGAGAAGCGAGCCGGTCACGCCGCGGTGATTTTGCACCTGGGGACGAGGTAGTTTGTTTGTCCGGATCCTCCCTTTCCTCGTTTAAATTGTCTATTGTCGCGATCTTGTGTACGCTAATGGGATTTTGATATCGGGTGCCCCCATGTGGTAGGTAGAGCGATTCCGAGAAACCAAGATACCATGCCAATGCATCGAGCAGCGCTCAAGCACACATTACGCGAAGGTCGCTCGGTGCAACATGACGGAATTGCAGGGAATTATTCGGGGCAGTCGGCCAATAAAACCGAGCGCTATACGGCAATCGCGCAAGTGGGGTTTTCTAAAGATGTTATACGACCGCGAAGCAAACGTAATAACCGAAGTAAATTGAGGTATACTAATAAGCGTACAGTAGCGAAAAAAACACAGGGAAGAATGCGAAAGATAGTCAAGATATGTAAGTATCAATAAGATGGTTGCGGAATAAGAGGGAGCAGTTATAGAGCACGAATTACGATGCGCTAATAATTAAAGAGAACGAATTGAATCAACTTATGTAATATACGTTATAATATACAATAAAAGTATCGTTACACCTCGGAAGAGCCTATAGCGATAAAAATCTGGACAGTGACGGGACATTGATTTATGTATTATAGACATGATTAAATTAGTGAAAACAATTTTAGATTTATCTTTTATCATCGCCCATTTCTAATTTCGAGTGCGATATTTCGCGCAGAGTAATTAAGCATCGCTGAATTTTATGGTTGAAGTCACTAGAATCTAAATTATATAAGAAAAACACTGCGTTAAGAAGATACTAATTAGTGGACCTAGTAATTATATATAGCAGCATAATAACAGTTTTTAAATCAGTAACTTGCAAAGTATTTGACGATAACCCGGCAGCAAAATGTGAGAAGCGAATGTGGTACGAGATCAAAATTGCTACGCGTAACGAGACTCGTTGGAAAATGTGTCTAGCAATTTTCATCTTCCACGAGAGATTTAATCAAGACCGTGCAAGCAGCGATATACTACGCGTGGATAATTAAAACGCATTTCGTAAGTAATTAAAGTACATTTCATAAGTAGTTGCAGCTACATAAAACTACATAATGAGAGAGTAAATTTATAATTATACATGGTCCAAGTTCACACGTGGTTCTATTGTACATATCTTTAATTTCAGATCGTTCTAATAAAAATGTTCCCTTTGATGACTACATTATCCATTATAAACTTATTACTATATTACGAGGAAATAAAAATGTAAGTACAAGCAGTCTTATTAATTTTGTTACATATTCCTATTAGTTTCTATTATTAACTAAAAACACTTACACAGAAAAAGAGATTCTTGTTTTGAGAAGATCTTTATTTAAAAAATGTTAAATATTGAAATGAGATTACATAATGTTAAACAGACATACAACTTGCTTACATGAAGAAATTTTGTTTTAGCAAGAAAAGTATACTATTATTATTCAATAATTTTCATGAGTTGAGAGAAAGAAATATCAGATAAGAAATAACAATATCAAAACAAAACAAGAATTGAAATTTTTTAATATCTATTATTATCAAATCAGTCATATTGTGTTCTTTTGACTATCATAATATTAATATAAAAACATATTTTGCTGAAATTTAAAATTATCACATAAATTCTTTGAAGATTTTAATTGTTTAAATATTTCAATTGCTTAAATATTTTACAAATTGATTGAAACAATAATTGTTAAATAAAATATATCAGTTTTAGTTTGATACTATTTTTTTTTGCAATGCAAGCGACAGGAAGCCTCATAATTTCGTTCTTTGCATGGAATGCCTGAATAGTGCAAAGCAGCAAAATTTCGACACTCTCGTCACGTCGCTCGCACACATGTAACATATAAACGTCTGCATAATTCATCAGATCCCATCCCACGTGTGTGATTCTTGAGCGAACATTACAACTACTTCGAAAGTAGTAAATGTTAAACCTGCGTATGACGAATGTCTTTATCCTCGCGCATCTTTGGCGATAATATTAAATAGAACAAAAAATGAAAGTAATTGTATTTGGAATTATGAAAAACACTGCACATATTAAAAAATATTATATAAATATATAAATGACTCTAAAGAGAGCGTTGTGCTACTTCCAGAAACCAATGATTCATAAATTTCATGGAAGAATCTCTCTGTAACGCGGATAGTATCGGAAGACGTTACGCTTCCCTGGCGTTGAACTCTCCGGATCGAGAACTGCTTCGTCGCTGAAAGCACAGCTGGCAATGAAATTCTCGCGGCACAATTGCTCAGCAAATAAGTAAGTAGACTCCAAACAGATTTTAATTTACTGTTTCAATGTCCAGTTAGAACGTCTGAATAAGATTAATTTATTTATACATTTTACTTTCTCGATCGCGAGCCTCAGAAATCTATTTTAAGCGATGTTTTGAGTTTTGGTGTACCTTTTAATTTTATACTCCAAAAAAATGTAACGTTATCAATTCTACAAACAAGTGACTGACTTCTGACTCACACTGTTGAGGGTCGATGGACTGGCGATACCCGAACGAGCAACCAGAGGTACCAGCATGAATATTCGGGACACGTAAAACGAAATTGGACGCTTATCTCGAAAGTACGGTCGTTTTTTTCTTTCTGTTTTTTTTNTTTTTTTTAACGACGCTTATTTCGCAGAGCTACGCGCACATTTTATAGACACTGTATAGCCTCGTTAGATTGTAAAATTCGAAAAATCATTGAAAAATATTGAATAAATTACCGATGAAGCTCTGCGTAGAAATGATCATATTGCGGCATCAAAGTCTCTGTTATAGGCGTCCATTTTCTCTCGCGTTCAACTAAGAATAATCTCTTCGACCTTGAAGGGCTATTCCATTCGCGGCATCGAGCTCTCTCCCATTCGTTACGCGAGCGCGGGGTTAATCCATGAACGCGCGAAGCAAATCAACGCCGTGAACGAGACCGAGAATCGAGCGGCACGTACACGTCACACGCCGCTTAAGAGAAATGAGTTTCGTTTTCGCGCCCTCAGCTGCAGCCTCCGCACACTTGGTCTCGCATTTTAAAGAAACCGTACTGGCGCACGTAGTCGTTGGTATGTAACAATAACCCTTTAAAGCGCTGTGGTCACATCGTATAACCACATCTCGTAGACGCCTACAAGGGATCTACCAATAAAAATTAAAACAGCATTTCTTTTCGACAAGATAATAAAGTATGAAATCAAAGAACACGCGGCGCGTTATCGAATATTAAAAGAGATTTCAACATTGCGTTATTATTAAGATATACGAGATAGAGGATGCATCTCGCGGAATACAAGAGGATTAATCACCTCATCCTTGAGAGACACGAGACCTTCTCTCGGGGCGTAACTTATGCGCTTTTGTAACGTCCGCATGCTATTACCGCGCGGTTGCTCAACAGCTACGGCCCTGACTTTGAACCGAGCTCTCACCGTGGGAATGGCGGCGGCCGAGAAGTGCCGGCGATCGACGAGGAACTTATATTTTACATAGATGAGATTCTTATTCCCGTCAAAAATAAATTTACTATCGTGATATTTAGAGAAGGTGCAGGTCCTACTTTTGTCAAGCGCAAGTTACAACGCGTCGTATTTCCACCACCTTTCCTCTCCGAAGCACTGTGAAAATAAAATCCTCACTGCTATACGGGATATATCGGTATGCCGCATCGCGCAATTCGAGGTCGATCGACTCGACGAACGTTCACCTAAGGCACCGCCGAGGAGGACCTTCGCCGTGAACTTCTGCACGTTCTCTCTGCACGCGCGATCACCTCTCGATATCTCGCGGGACCGAGATCCGCGGAATCGTTAAGCGATCCTCTCCGTGTTCTCGCAGGCATCACGCATCCAACGAACCCGTTTGGTCGTTGACACTTTTTATCACGTCGAGGTACCCCGTCGGCCGTGCCTTCCGTGCGAGAACGAACGCGGCACTTTTAACACCAGTGTTAGCACCAGTGTTAGCACCAAAATCCCACGTACCTTAGCCGGCTATCCACTGATCCTAGGCTCACCCCGGTCTCTAATCACTTGATAAGTTCTAATCACTGGTACTGGTTTTTTTTTCTTTTCCCAAAACTTTGCCCAGCCCGGAAAGTCTCTGTCTCTCGAGCGAGAGTGGCGGAGATAACCGACGTAATCGATGATAATCTCTCCGCCAAGATTTTTCTACACCGGGCCGATCACACGCGACTTGAACACTCGACGTCCGATCGCTACCTCGACGTAAGAAAAAAAAAAAGAGACGCTCCTGTTGGCTGGACTGTCGGCACGGCTCTGTCTTCGAAGCAGCGCATCCGCCTGACTTTATAAACCGAGCGGGTCGAGTGGTGGTCGCGGCTGCTTGCCGGCTATAACTGGAGAACGATTGGAGAACGCCGCTTAAAGGCGTCCGTGGATTGGCCGCGGATCTAGCGGTACCGAGGCACCATCCTGGGGAATCACGACTGCCTCCGCGGAGCCGCGATGTTTCCATGCGTCTCTCTTCCTGCGGCCCGGCTAGTTACCCGGTGTAATTAGGGAACAGTGACATTTTACCGTTTTTCCCCTCTCTTTCTGTCCTGCTCCTGAGGCCTTGTGTCTAAGGCCTCCTCGATCGTATTATCGGCCGGCCGATACGCGAAGAAAGAAAAATCCGACCGCGTCGCTGCGCGTCGGGCATATGGATTAAGTGTAATGACAGTGGAAGTGTGACACAAACAAGTTTTAAATTATAATAAAGTGTTCTGGAGATTTTTCAGGCTGATAAAGGGGGAAAATAAAATGAACTTTAATAAACTAAACCTGAGAATTATTATTCTTGTTCGTTTCTGTTTTGCATTTACTTGTAATTGAAGTCCTCCCTTTAATTTCTTCTTTGCCCAAGGTAAATATTGCAGCAAGAACGTTTTTCGCATCGCATTACTATGCATTATGAAGGACAATTTTCAGAAAACTTGAATGACAACGTGAATGACATGCCGATTAGCCATACGACATTTACCGCGCATATTATAATCAAAAATTATCCATTATTAGCATAATTATGCTAATAATATTTTATTATTCATTAACGCGATGAATAGCTCATCTCGTGCATTACTTCCGATCGTGGCACGCGGTGTACAAGAAACGATTCGCATTAATGTAAACCCGACGCTAAATAAACGTAAACGTGCCCGGTAAGCCGCTGTCGATGCCGCAAACGTATAATTTCAGGCTAAGAGTTAAAGAGCGACGTAGAGTTCACGACAGTACGGGGTACAACCGATGATTTTTGCGTGGTATCACGAGAGAGGAGATGCTAGATCGTAACTTCGGCATCTATGCGGCACCGTAAACATAATGGCGGTCGCCGCGGACCGTCAGCCGTGAAACTGTTATCCACGAACTTGAGCGATGCGAAGGAGTCGATAGCGTCTGACGCGATGGAATGCCAAAGCATTCGACCGAAATAACAATCCTTTCTCTCCGAGTCTCGGGGTCGACATAATTTTCGCTAACAAACTTTTCAAACACTCTAGAGGCTGTGTAGTATCCTCCGAGGAAATATGTACTATGCTCTTAAGAAATTGTCTTCAAATTTATTCTTTTATCAAACTTGACATAGAATTATATCTTTTTTTATGATCTAAACTAGCGTTTATAAATTTCGTCTCGAAATTTTTTTGCATCTCACGAAAAGTTAGGTACAAAAAGTCTTTAAATTTTGGAATCTACCACGTAACATTTTTTCTCTTTTTTTTCTCTTTCAAACTCACTTGAACTGAAATTGAACATAAATTCTTTAGCGTTAAAGTTAAAAAACATTTTATAAGAAATGAGTTTTTACTAAAAATATTTGATATTGAAAAAAATTATCAATTTTTTAAGAAAAGCATTTTAAAGTTCAGAAAACCCCTAAATTAAATTAATTTTTTATTCAGTTTTGTCCGATAATGTTTTATCAAGCTACAGCGCTTCAAAGCACAAAAAATATCAATTTTCAATTTTATGTAATTTAGAAATAAAACATCGTAGAGCCGAAACTAAAAGACAGATTTAAAGCTCTACATTTCATCTTTAAAACAAATTTTTGAAAATTTCTCAACGATTTTTCACAAAAATATTTAACTTTTCGTGAGATATAAGAAAATTGCAAGCGCTTCCAACTTGTAAATGGTACGTAATCTACTTTATATATCAAAAATATGTGTATTTATATTTATAAAATATATTATTAATATTTAAGAATATAGCTTTAAATGTCGATTATTCATGAAAGATGCTAATGTATTTCTATAGAAAAAGAGCAACAACTGATATTTATATATAGATTTCGTCTTTCCAGGTTAACAAGTTATGTCGCTTATACCATTGATCTAATTAATAGCAGGTCGATCTAAATTTACGAATCGTCGTTCAGCGACATATCCGGTTCAGAATAAATACCACTTCGATCATTGGGAATAAATACGAGCCAATCATTAACCGGAAATTTATATCGCTGCAAGAGATGCGAACATTTTGAGCAATATCAGTAATAACGCAAGAGGTCGATTTTTACTAATAAAAAGGAAGCATCGCATAGGTTCGCCGCGCCTCATGATCGTTCGAACGGACTCGCTGTTAAAAGCGGTCGATTTCATGCTCGAAATAACTGTGAAGACTGGTACCAATCGAGAAAGCGCTCGTCGGCTAATACAGCTGTAAAATTATGCTACATGTTGTTGCTCAATGTTGCGATTAAGATAGAACTCGGAAAAATTTAATTGAAACTGAAAATTTAATTGAAAGCCTCGTTAGCTTCCACAACCATGCAATCGTCAGATCTTGGAGTGCACGTAAAAGATTCGAACTTCAGTCTCTGCAATGATATCCAAAGAAATAGCCTTCGTTACGTTTCAACTAAAATAACGCTCGTGTACGTACATACTCACATGTATATATTGAATAATTTTCACTTACAGTATGTTCTCGATTAATTCGACAAACAAAATTATGACGCGTTTGAAGCTAAATATAGTCTCGTGGCTATACTGCGGGGCGGTGCGCTTTGAGGATGTTGTTACAAGTCGCAAAGAGCAAAAAAATCCTGTGAACAATATTGCAGACTGGTTACCCTGTTGCCCACAGAATTCTTTTTTTCTTAGAAAAACTCGAGGAGCAAATTGAAGATTCTCGCTTTAATGCCAGTCGTTATACACACGCAAGGATCGTTACCGGCGTTCGCGCGGGAATTGTCAAAGGAAAATCTCCGAGGGAAACACGAGTTCATCTACGTTTCCACGGGAGGTCGGCCGCATTCACCGGGACACCATTCTAATTGCTTAAACAGGACAAAAAGTTAATAACGCGGATTTAAGAAAAAGATCTCACGAAACACAGATGAATATCAATTCACTTTTATTTCCCGCGAAAAAGTATCGCGGAGACGGAATGGATCTACAAAGTAAGAGCAACATGATGAAGAAGCGTCCGCTATAATAGATCTACATGAGGTTGACCATTCATAAAAAGCTAAATGCGCCACTCCTGTGAAAAGAAGTGAATGGCACTTTCGTCGGGAACAAATCGGGTTACGACAATGATGAAGAGCACGTAGCCAAGATTCAACTGAGAATTACCGCTAACCTTGGTTAGCTACCATCGTTGATTATTCAACGGGTCTCTGTCCTGCGCACCGTCACTGGGCTCTTCGTTTTGTCCCCTCACCTCCCCCCCTCTTCTTCTAACTTAGAAGGTCCTGTTTGTCTCTTCTTTCTTTTGTTTCTATCTCGACTCTTTTCTCTTAGGCCTAGGTATATAATAGTAGACGCTGTGCTGACTGTGTAACCATTAGAGGCAGGATCCCTTTACGGCTGATCCCTTCCTAGTAGTGATTTTCGTATTATTCCCTTTCTCTTCTTCTCGGGTATTCGTACTCGGCTCTCTTCGCTAACGAGTCTTCGCGGTGATTCTCAACGAAGATCATCCCGGAGATGTACGTAAATGGCAAAGAGCACTGCCAAAAGTAATTTGTACAAATGATCAAATCAAAACGTTGTGTTTAGAATCTGAAAAATTGACTTTAAAATGTACTCTGCTTAGAAAATCAATTAGAAAATTTTGTTTAACAGAGAAGTAATAAATTTGACAAAGTTTAGCGAAGTTCCTTTAGTAAACTTAAATCGTCGCTTCGATGGAAGTACAACTGGACAATCGCGCGACCTAGGACGAGTTACACGGTCGCCAACGTGGGCACCGACCATGAAGAGAACCGTATAGCACACGGACAACCAAAATCAACGAGGTTGGTCAGCCTAAGTGCCTAACTGTAGAATTTTATGCTCAGTGATCTAATGCGCGCATTAACGGCGGTGTCCATGTGGTACTATACAAATGGGCGTTCCTATAAATCAAGTTAGGTGTCTAACTGTAGAGTTTTATGGTTTGCTAGTCCCGCTCGAAAATCCGTTTCCGCGTTTAGATGTGGCGACGTGGCGACGCGACGCCGCGATGTCGCGGATCCGCTTTTTTATTTCTTAACATTTAAAACGACGTGAATGCCGATGTGGGCCATCTCGCGCAAGCCAGCTCGCCTGAGTCTTTTGATTGCGATAATAATCGTATAAGCGACTTAACTGCCCTAGCGCATTTTGGCGACGCAACGGCAGGCACGCCCGTCTCTTCTCTACTACAATTTTCGCGAGCCGCGATCGTAAAACTTCCTGGCGCGCGGTTTTAGTCCCCACGTACGGTCGGACAACGCCGAAGAAGAGCGCGGAATCACGACGGAACTGCGGGATGCAATAAACTACGACTACCGTTTTCGCGAGCTTACGCCATAAATATTGCAACGGTACAGAGAAGATGTATAACACTGTTGTTAACGATATAATGAATGCGTGGTTTGTCGTAGGGGCGTTTGACTCGAACGGGTAAGAAACTGCGACCGCTAGAGCGCGGAGCGTAGCTGAAATTACCCTTTTACACAAAATCTGCGAGAGCACTCGCAGAGTTCCTGAATTTCCTATATATTTTACAACCGCGTAAGATCCGCATAACATCCGTGTCGAAGGTGTATAGGACGAGGGTTGTGGGTCAGGCGTTACTCCAAGAGAATTTTCTTGAAGATTACCGTAGCTCTCTTTCTCTTTTTATCTCTGGTGTAGGCACTTGAAATAATTTTATTCCTCAATACTCATGTGGTGGCGTGCAAGATTCTTCGACCGGAGAGATAAACTATATTAATAGCTCATTGTATAAATGCATCCTTAAGATGGCCGTATACGGATACGTAGCCGTGTTTACCTGCACGCGACCATTATATCCGCGCGAAAGTGTTACGCGCATTTACTTCGGCGAAAGGGATCAGGCGGCCGTGTTACGTCTTTCTCAGCATCGTTCCCTAGCTAGGAGGTGTCGATCGTGCGAAGTTATTTCGCACGATGATCGGCAAGCCGAGGCGTTCTAACTGTGGCGTTCGGATACTTTACGAGCCTGCCGCGCACGC
>QKQZ01031238.1:0-19917 GCA_003595255.1 Solenopsis fugax | reverse complement strand
ACTCCGGACACGGCCGACCGGACCGCGTTCAGTCGGCGGTGGTGGCCGTGAGGACGGATCCCCCGCGTCGTGCCCGCAGACCCGATGACTCACTCGTTCGCGGTCGGGTGACGATGCGCCCGTAAGGCACGACGACCTGGACGCCAAGAGCCCTCGGGACCGCGCTTGCGAACATGAACGCCTTCAAGGATCTTCACGACGAGGTACATTCTCCTCTAGGCTCTTCCCCAAGCTCTCTATGTCGCGTTTATCTTGGAGGCGTAGGTTAGTTCGTTCGTGTCAGATTGTGATTTTTATTTTGATCTGGCGTGAACGTTGTACCTCCTATGTACTCTCATTGCATCCTGCAGCTTTTCCTTTTCTCCCAGTGAAATCTAAATGCACGTTGTCCATTGGGTACTTTGTCTTGAGAATTTTTTTCAAATTGAATTCCTTTGTTTTGGAGGATGCGTGATGGCTCGCAGTGGATCTTGCTTGTATTTCGATTATGTATAGTAATTTTTTTGCACTTAAGTATTTTTAATGAAGTTTTCATTATACTTATCGTTTAAAAAAATATAACCTTGGCCGAGAGTATTAGGCACCTATTTTTTTTCATATTTATCTTAGATTCTTTTACTTGTATTATTTACTATTGGTTATTTATACATAAGTTTCTTGAAAAAAGTGTTCTTGAAACAAAGGATAACTATGTCCAGTGGGAAATAATACAGATAAAAGAAGAGAGAAATGAAAAAAAGTAGATATAGGTGTCTAATATTTTTGGCCAAGGCTATATTTTATAATTGGGACTATTCAATTATTTCCTAGATTTCTACTGTGTTTTCTAGGAAAATGGAATTATTTTGATCTGAATCCATTCAGGACAGTTCTATAATACCTGCCCTAAATATAAACAAGAGAAAGAAAAATAACTTTGGTAATTGTTTATTTTTACAGCCCCCTTTGTTACAAGCCATATTTCATGGAAATGTGGAAGCGGTTCGTACGTTGCTAGCACAGAAAGAAGATGTCAATTGGCAAGACAAGGAGCAGCGTTCCCTTCTACATGCGGCAGCATATAGGTCAATATCTCAAATAATAAAATGTTGAAGACTTAACAAAAATTCCTTTGATTATTGTGCAACTGAATGTTTGTGGTATTTTTAGGGGAGACACCGCTATTGTAGAACTTCTCTTGTTAAATGGTGCAGCGGTCAACAGCAAAGATAAGAAATGGTTGACGCCTTTGCACCGAGCCTGCTGTTCAGGCAATTACAATGTAGTGGACATTTTATTGAGATATAAGGCAGACGTGAACGCTCGCGATCGCAGTTGGCAGACGCCTCTTCATGTAGCAGCTGCGAACAATGCTGTGCAATGCGTAGAACTTTTAATGCCACATTTGTTAAATATCAATGTTACAGACAGGTTTGTGCATACACTTTCAGTTGTATCATTATTGCAGTAATCTCATGGTAATTACAGAATGGACACTTAATATAGATATATAATAAATTATTGATAAATATTAACTACACAGATTATTGTCAAATTATTAATTTTTATAGAGGTGGGAAAACGTGTCTTCATCATGCGGTATATAACGGACATTTCGAGATGTGCGAATACCTAATGCAGTTGGGTTGCGTGATAAATGCCTCTGATAAGAAAGACCGAAGAGCTTTGCATTTCGCAGCGTACAAGGGCCACAATGAGATTGTGAATGCGCTAATAGAGAAAAGCGCCGACGTAGACGTTAAAGTACTAATTTATTATATTTTTTATAAAACTTTCGGTAGAACGTTCTTATTCTATACGTATCCTATATGTAAATACTTTGTGTATTTCTATGTTAAGGATCGAGATTTATATACTCCATTACATGCAGCAGCCGCTTCTGGTAATATAGAGTGTGTGCAACTTTTAATCAAAGCCGGCGGCGATGTCGAGGCCAAAAACGTCTACGGAAATACGCCACTGCATATCGCGTGCCTAAACGGATATCCCCTCGTGATTAAGGAACTTATAGCTAAACGCGTTAATTTAGGTGAGTCATCAGGACTTTCAGACTTTCACCGTTCGTGACATTCGTGAATAAACGTTACATTTGCCGATTGCAACAGAGGCCGTGAATTATCGAGGACAGACCGCGTTGCATGTCGCTGCTGCTAGCATACACGGCGTCCACTGTTTTAAAATGCTGATATACAACGGATTGAAGGTCAACGTGCAGTCGGAAGACGGTCGTACGCCGTTGCACATGACTGCGATTCACGGAAGATTTACGAGATCTAAAACGTTGCTTGACGCGGGAGCTTTTCCAGACGCGAGAGACAAAAATGGAAACACGGCATTGCATATTGCCGCCTGGTAATTCTAAAATTCACGAATCAGAACTATTTATATATTACTGCATAATACAATAGTATTTGATTTGCAAATTTTGATTCACCTATGTTTCTGTTTTTTGTTTTGGTAGACATCGCGCTTTGCATTGAATGAGATGATAAAAGCAAACTTTTAATTGTAGGTTTGGTTTCGAGTGTTTGACAACATCTCTATTGGAAAGCGCCGCGTCTCCGGCTACACGCAACGCGCAGCAGCGTACACCTTTGCACTTAAGTTGTTTAGCGGGTCATATAGAAGTGAGTTATAGATATTTTTCAGTATCTTCACTATATCTTTGGTCTCCTTATTACTACAATTTATTTCTATCGTGCCGCAGGTCTGTAGAAAATTATTGCAGCTCGATAGTAGGCGAATTGATGCACGAGATATCGGTGGCAGGACAGCCTTACACTTGGCAGCATTTAAGGTAGTGCATCGCTTAACTCTGATATTTTACATCTTGAATATCTTTTTTTTTAATCTAATAGTATAAATATATTAATTTCGTGCCATGAAAAAACTATATTGTTAAAATAATCATTTTAAATAGGGTTCCGTAGATTGTTTGGATCTGCTTTTATCTAGCGGCGCCAATTTTCGTCTCGTTGATAACGACAATCGATTGGCTCTTCATCATGCCGCGTGCCAAGGACACTATCCTTGTGTCTTCACTCTGGTCGGGTTTGGTAGCGACTCGAACGCTCAGGACGTGAACGGCGCGACGCCGTTACATTTAGCCGCAGCGGCATCGAATTCTAATGCCCAGTCAGTATTTAGTTCATTCTATCTCTATTATTTTAGTCTCTCAATTTATCTATTTATACGATTTATTTTTATTTCATGTAGGTCTTTCAAATGCGTGCAGTATTTGCTACAGCATCGGGCAGACCCGCGTTTACGCGACAAGCGCGGTTTCACTGCGATCCATTACGCGGTAGCTGGCGGCAACAAGGCGGCACTGGAGGCTCTTCTGAATGCATCATCGCCGCCTTCGAATCTGGCCGCTTCACTCAGCTCTTCAACCGAGCAGGAACCGTCCCTGCCGGCGCTCACTCCGATACACCTCGCGGTACGTAAATTTAAGGATACGCATATTTAAAATTATTTGGCGGCTGTGAAATACGAAATCATATATTTCTAATTTGAAAAATGCTTATCATCAGGCGTATCACGGTCACGACGAGATCTTGCAGTTGCTTTTGCCTTTGTTCCCCAATACGAATATTAAGGAAGATAGCGGGAAAACGCCGCTAGACTTGGCCGCCTACAAGGGGCACAAACAGTGTATCGTACTTTTGTTGCGATTCGGTGCTTCCGTAGCAGTACAGGTGAGCCGAGTGTTTATTATTTGAGGAAATCTGCAATTTTTAGGGAATTTATTTTTTGAAAAAAATCATGGATTTATTTTTTTTTTTATTAGTATTTAGGAAAATTATTGGAGTTTTATTTTTAAATTTAAATTCTATCTGTCCTTCTGATAAATTGATCATTTTTTCTTTATAATGTAAAATCAATTAGCAATAAATATATGGCATATACATCCATGTACATTTACATGCAATTCCCGAATTTATATAAAAAAATTAGTGACAATAGAAGACAATACATTGTTCTAATTTGGCGTTGTGTTTAATTGCCTTTCGAATTTTGCTGGAAATTTTCAAGAAATTTTTTTATAAAATTTGTGTAAACATTCTGGTGAGAGAAGAATCTAGGTGTTCCTCATTTTGTAAGTGTTTACACGTGACTAACGTCATTGTGTTTCTAGGATTCTGTCACGAAACGTACGCCTGTGCATTGCGCCGCTGCGACGGGTCACGCAGATTGCCTGGGTCTTCTTCTGCAGAACATGGATGATCCCAACGTGGTAAATTGCTACGATTCCAAGCAGCGCACAGCTCTAACGCTGGCGGTGGCAAATAACCATCCAGAGTGCGCGATGTTACTTCTGACATATAAAGCCGACTGTAATCTACCGGATGTTAATAAGCATACGCCGCTGTTTCGTGCGGTGATTAATGAGCGTGATAACCAGTTGGTGAAACTGTTATTAAAGCATGGTGCTCAGGTGGCAGTGCAAGATGTGAACGGCAAAACGCCGTTACACTTAGCGGCGGCTTGTGGCAGGTGAGAAGTTATGTTCGTAAAATTTTTTGTCGTAGTGCAGAGCTGCTCTGACATTCCGAGTTTGTTTGTAGATTGTATGCTTTGGCCGCGCTCGTTAAAGCCGATCCGACCGCGGCGACTTTGAAGGATGATCAAGGCTGTACGGTGCTACATTGGGCCTGTTACAACGGCAACTCGAATTGCGTGGAATATCTTTTGAATCATAACGTGTTCGATTCCTTGGAAGGTACGTGGTCTTTCGTCCTTTAAAGATGATTATCCAGCTATATGTAACATACATCGAGTCGATTATTTTAATTATTTACAGGTAATCCGTTCTCCGCTGTACATTGCGCTGTATATCAGGGATCGGCACACTGCCTAGACTTACTGATCAATAAGTTCGGCGGACAAGCGGTTGCTGCCCCAAGAGATTCGTCCTGTGGCTTGTTACCACTGCATGTCGCTGCAAGTGCAGGATCCGTCGATTGCGCGCGATTAATTCTAAATTCCGTCGGACCGGAACTAGCTGGGCTCGAGACAACTGATTACTTTGGACGAACGCCACTTCTTTGCGCGGCTGTCAACGGACAGTGCAACGCTATCGGTAATTTTAATATCCTACAATAAAATTATTCGCTTATGTTATTTTCGTATTAATGAGACACATCTATCGACAGAATTATTGCTCGAATGGAAAGCTAACGTGCGCGCTGTCGACTCCAATAAGAATACAGCGCTGCACTTAGCATGTCAGAGACGTCATTCCGCCGCGGCGTCGTTACTCTTAAACTGGATCGAGAACTGCAGTTCCGACATTGATAAGAACACGTCGCAATCGCAACGCGTTTCCGTTATTAACATGATCAATAAGCAGCAGAGAACGCCGTTACATCTAGCAGCAAGAAACGGCCTTGTGACGGTAGGTTAAGATTATGTTTAAAGATATGATTAATGTAACAGGTGATATTTTCTGAAATAAGAAGTGAAAAATATTATTTTGTTCAGATCACACGACGATTATTGCAATTGGGCGCGAGCGTTATAGCTGTTGACGCCGAAGGACTCACGCCCGCGTTAGCCTGTGCCCCAAATCCAGCGGTGGCCAAGTGTTTAGCGACTATTCTCGCCGCGCAGGGTAAATATTTCGTTTTATTCATTATTTATGTGTTGTAAAAAAAAGTATATATTTACGCACAACGTAAAACCGCGATGTTTTCCCTTCAGGCCAAAATGGGGAAACCGCGCAGTACTCGCCGGCTATTCAGCACACGTTGGAAGTGTACCTGAATGGCGTGGATTCGCAGCACAGTTCCGACTCGGAGTGTTACTGACAGCGAGCGTCAACACGCTCGGATCATCGAATGTTCCGGGTGAGAATGAATGTCGGCTCAAGATGCGGCAACATCGACGCCGCTAGACTGATCTGGACGAGCTGCTGGCTCTTTTTCGTTCCAGCGTAATTAGACCTCCAATTCTGACGAGCCGGGCGAGATTGCCGGACGGGCGGATCTCCGACGGTGACTAGCCTCATAAGTAGCAATCGTGACAATATTGGTGTTTGTGCTATCGAGAACTCGATAGAGCAATTAATCGACTGCCAAGAGGGGTACGGATGTACGTACGTATGTTAATCAGAGTTACTTAATAATAGTCGATAGACTTAGGTATACTTATAGGAGAGCTGTACAGTATCCAAAGTCATCTTTCTGTTCGTATAATTATGTGCATTCGCGAAGTACACTAGACGTCATTGATGTCTTCCCATTTAAAGTTAATTAATTTCGATGTTCACTATAAGATACGTTACTATAGAAAACCACAACTTCAAGGGAAAGGTATCAATGACGCCTGTACAATATTGATCTCGAGACACATTTATAAAAATCAAGTGTTATAATTTCGCTTTAAAATCTGTCAATTAGAATGAATGTACAATAACGTCTTGGAAATGTTCATTTGCATATATTCGGTATCGATCGCGTGGAATGTCCGTGTATGATTAACGATCAATGTTGAATGATTAAACGCATTAATGTCAGTCATTCCTCCCAATCATTTAATGTTGCAACTTGCGTGTTCTAAGACGACAATTTGTCTAACACTTTTGTAAGAGGTTTTTTTTTCATTAGAAAGAGAACAAAATTTCGCAATTAGATCTCAACTGTATTCCTCTTGGACATTACCCACTTGAAATTAATTTATTTTTAACTCTAGCGAAAAATTGGGTTATACAATGTCTATTTTTCTCTCCTCTTAAATATCTTTATTTTATTATATATCTATATTAAATATCTATGTATTTAGAAATATAGTATAGATATATGATATAAACATTAAAATATATCTATCTATATTTAGAGATACAGATATATATAATTTAGATTATTAAATATCCATCTAAACATATATCTCTTATACATAGTTGAGAACAAGACACAGCTTCGCCGCACGCATTTGTGCAGTTTTTTTCTTTCTCTCTCGTATAGCCTACATAAATCATAGGCTATTAACGCACATATGTATACCTTCTACGTTTCAAGCGATATGTTTGCCTGCATAATTTTCTAAATTGATTACATCGGTTAATATAACGCGTAACAATAACAATAAGGTTCTCTCACGATTGATTAACGCGAGTCTCGAACATGGACCACCAACATAATAATTAATGATAATTGCGAGAGCACAAATAATAATAGTTGCGTTAAATAAGTCTCGAATGCGATATAGATCTAACAATAAAATAGTGGCTTATTATCTTTTGTAGTCGAATAGATATAACAATAAAGAATGGCGCAATTCATTCTTAAAGTAGGGAATTAGATATATCAGTATATATCAACAGGGAAATATGTAGGCAATGCTCAATTGATTACATTTACGAAACTAGATTGTTTCTCATTTCATAAGACTGCGCACATTGGTGGAATATTAGATTAGAAATTAAAGTTTTAGAATCAGTTTTTCTCAATGAACACTACAGATAAATAATATATAGGGGAGACTGGGGCAATTCGGATGATTTTTTTTTCTTTTGCGCCTCCTGAGTCCTGTATTCATTAAAAAAAAAGTTGGACGGTTTGAAAGGTTGAACCTTTCCCTTCACAATGCCGTTATAGATAAAACACGGAAATGTACTTGCTTTGAACTACATATAAAAATGTCGACCAGTGCCAAGTATTTCGAATAGCCCCGAGCCCAGGGTAAATCCGAACTAGTTCGGGAATATAGTATTCTGAAATTTGTGTTTTAAGATGAAAAAATGTAAAAAAAGCTGTTGTCTAAGACTTTTTTTATTTTTTATTTTTTTTTCTTAAGAAAAGTTGCACACAATAAAAAAAATAAACACACAATAGGGAATTTTATTGCTTCAGCGTTTTCGGAACAAGTTAGGGACTATTCGTATTTCGTGTAATTATACCTGTTGAGTATTAAGTTGTGTATTTTGATACATAGAACGCGAATATAAAAAAAAATTGTCCGAACGACGATGTTTCGAATAATCCTGGCGTCAACTTTGGGCATTATTGCGTATGGTCACAGTCTAGCTATACCAGTTCCGACACTGAGCGTTGGCAACTTTGATGTAGAGGGTGACAAAATCGTAGCTATATTGAGAATTGTACACGCGCTTACATTTGAATGTTTTATAAGCTGTAAAGATGATTTATTGCACAAGAGTAGCCACCTTTTTTCTTCATTGTATACGTTATATTTTACTAAAAAATATTTTGTTACTTTTATAATAATATAAGAATTTTTGATTACGTTTTATATCACTATTTCTAATTATAATATATATACACGTTGTGTTAACTGATGTTATTTCCTGTATTCTTTCTTGTGATTTTGACTATGACCGAAGTTCAAGATACTCGATCCCATGGGAAAAAAAATCATATGATGTGATACTATTTTCTGAACGATTTGTTTAGATATATGTTTAAGTTTAGGTTTAGGTTTAGGTTTAGGTTTAGGTTTAGGTTTAAGTTAAAGGAGCTAGCAGAAGTTAGAGCGCAGCCATTTTCTCTGTGGTACAAACTGACGCATGGGTATTGGAAATTTGTCCCATCGAAAAAAGTGAAGTGTCGTAACTGGTATAGCTAGACTGTGGTATGGTCTACAAAAATAGACATTACACAGCAAAAAGTAAACACGAAATGTTTCAAATACATTCAACTGGACACGTTCAAAGTTTTCAAAAAGAATCTTATTTATCTTACTTAAATTTCGAAGAAATGTTAACTGTCAGAAATTACTTCGACTATCGCAAAACACATTTTTTACTGCCACGACTTCAATATGACGCCGTCGCCAACGAAACTTTATTAGCAGCGTCGTTATATTAGGACGCATTTACAGTATTTAAACTAAATTTTTAACATGTATCCATACAAAGATATTTCCATTTTTTCGAATAACCCTGCCTTCCGAATTGCCCCAGTCTTCTCTAATATTATGCTTCTTGTACAACACATTTATATCTTATATTTTATTTATATCTATTATGCGTCATGTTCAACTTTATTTCAAGATTTTTAATATTTAATATTTATTCCTAATATTTTTCGCCATTGTGCACAGAGCCTTAGTTAACTGGACGTCTTCCACGGAGTTCCATTCCCAGCAGCAGTCTCAGTTGATAATTTCGATGCACGAAAACAACTACGTTAACGCAAATCATGTTTTATGCGTTTACACGAAAGGATTTTCTACGAAAGGCTTTTATGTACTTTTTTTCTCACGCTTTCAGCTACTCGGACATCTCAAAATTCAGATCACATGTTTACGGAGATTTTGAATTATCGCACGAGAAAGTGTAGGATGTTATGACATTGTAAAGGAAAAATGCCGAAAGTATGAATGTTTAATTATCAATGTTCCAATGTTGTAAATATATCGAAGGGAACCGAATTAACCCCTCCCGAGGACTCTATACAACAGGGCGACGCGACGAGGAAGAGGAGCGAACATTCAGCTATTTTCTTAAAGATTTGTAGTAAAGCCTAAACTGCCTGACTGTAATTGTATGTCGAATGAGAAAGTAGAGTTTGTAAATGTAAGATGTGTAACAGTTGATTGAGGAATTGAATCGGGAAGATATACGTCAGATCATTTTATTTTTACATATTTTTTTATACTTTCTCCCAGATAGCACACAATATTTATTAAAAGATTTACAAAATATTTATAATAATTATTTGAATACTTTATAAATATTTACAAAAATATTTCATAAACATTTTCGTGATCTTAGACATTAAACAGATCACAAAGATTTACCATAAATATCATATAAACATATTTATAAAATATTACTATAAATCTTTTTTTACTTACCATAAATATGTAACATGTGTAGTCTACATTTTAATAACATTTTGAATAAAGATTTTATGATTTTTTTCCTTCGAGTATATAAAATATTTATAAATATTAAGTGCTGTTTGGGTTACGTTCTCTGTTAATATTTTTATTGCCATTAAGATTTATATTTTAAATGGAGTCATTTTCTTGAAAATTATAGCATCCAAAAAATATTTAAATACTAAAAAAATGCGTTGAAAAGAGGAATATTTAGCGCAGCAATTCTATCATTATTTTTGTACTTAAAAACATCTCCACAATTTTTTGCATTTAATAGATTGTAAGTGCGAGCATACTGACGATCTTAAACGCTAAATGTGATTGATATTATATAGAAAATCGTGTAATTCATCGATGAGAGGGCACCGTAGTTTTACTGTACATATTAACTCCGATCATCGCTTGCGCGTAATAATTATGCGGTTAATGAAATTGTTGATACTTGGAAATTGCGATCTCCGATTTGTACATGATTTTGTACTTGCGACCGTTTTATAAAAACAAAAACACGGGAACTGGGCGTGTATTATGGAACTGTATGGAATGGATTCAATTTGAATTATTCAATTATTTCTAGATTCCTATTGTGTTTTCTAGGGAAAACGGAATAATTTTGATCGGAATCCATTCCGAACAGTTCCATAATACGTGCCCAGGTTACGTCATGCGTTATTTTCTCTCAAACGCGTGAAACTCCACGCACTGCTGTAATATGTACATACAGTAATCGAGAAAATTATTTTTTCTATATCCCCTCCTTGCACATACGATTTTGCGGAATGTAATGTCGTATTACATGGATATCATATTTTAAAAAGTTCCATCGATATCATGTATCTGTATCACACGAACATTTGTAATCAATATACGTCATTGCGTTTTATTTTCACACATTGTGGCTCAATATTGTATCGAATGAATTTATTCCCGAAACGGATTTACCTCGCATATTCCTCTTATCTATACTAGACAAAACATGCGCGCGCTACAGAAGTTTTGATATTGCATAATTTGAAATGATATTACAAATTACAAATTTACTATTAAAAAGAATCCACGATACATTACTTCTTGTCACAGCTGTCAATGTAACATCTGTCAAAATTCAATCAATGCGAAGACAGCTACTCTCGCAACACGAAACAAGCCAAACGAAAGCATCAATCAGTATCGCGGAAAACCGTCAAAAATAAATAAGAGGAAAAAGTAGTATAGCAGTTATTTCTAAGAGGAACTTATTCCCTTTATAATTGGAGCAATTTAAAGATTTCAAGGTTTTTTTGGGGGGGGGGGGAAATTCATATCACTTAGGTTGAATTAGATTACACAATTTTAAAATATTATTTATTTTTTGGGTTGAAAAACCCAAGAAGTATCATCATTAATTTCTTTATAAAACACAAGTGGAACTATATTTGTATTCTTATTGAAAAATCGTATTCCAACACAAATAGAATTTACTTAAGTTATATAAACCTTGTATCAGTCCCGATTCGACACATGCCTACAATTTACAAATTTCACAGGAAAACCTTGCTTAATTTTTTAAGTAGTACCACTTGATGTTGCTAGACATTTGAGTACAAGATAAATGTTTTTACTCAAAAATCTTGCATAAGCACTTTTGTGTTAATTGGACAAACGAATAAAAATTTTCAATGAAATATTATTTAAATACGGATCAATTCATGTTTAAAATAAATTATATTTATAGAAAACTGAAACTGACAAACTTTCATATAGTTTTTTGTGAATTCACGTTTTATCGATGTGCAAAAGAAAAGTGGACGTTTAAACTATAGCGAAGGGAAAGAATCAAAACAAATGGCTCTTGTTATCTTATACAAATTCATGTGGTTGATATTAAATTATACAATAAAATTATATTAATTAATATTTACAACTTATCAAATGAAAAATGTACACTGGTTTCAATCTGTAAAAAAAATGCGTCATTAAAATTAAAGAGGCAACATTGAGAAAACGTTTGTCTGGAAAAGTACGTAAAAATTATTTATAACATTTACATATAACATTTCTGAAAGTACGTATATACAATCGTGCATAATTATTATAATAATATGTATATAATTATATGTATTATAATTATATGTATAAAAACATAAATTTAATTTTCGATATCTTCTAGGAATGTTCGTAATACTGAAGAAATATTTGGCGACGACAGATACAAAATGGCATTAATCATATTACGATTAACATCATAATAAAAAATAACTTTCAGCTTGTTAATAATATAAAATTAATAAATAATCCTAGACATAAAACGGCGCAATTTCGCGTAGGAATTATTTCTATAAAAATTCTTCTGAATTGCTCGCATTAAACGCACACGTGTTCGAGCGCGATGCCGGTTACGATTCGTAAATCCCGAGCCGTTTCTTTCTCGAGGACTTTGATATCCTTCTCCAGTTTTTCCGGAGACAGCTCCAGACAGAGGTTGTCGTAGACATACGCGTTTGCCATGATATTCGATTGTTTCTCTTCCGAGATCGACGTGAATCGCTGCAGGATGATGTTCTTCGGCTGGGACCACACGTTGGAGAAGATCTTACTGGCGTCGTCGTTTGACTTGCTGGAGAACTTCATCTCGATGTCGTCGAGACTGCGTCCCCGAGTCTCCGGCAGTACCGTCAGAGCGAAGACCGCGCCCAGCACGCCGGCCGCGCCAAATATCCACATCGTAAACTCTAGACCAACGATGGCGTGCAGGTCCGGATACATTTTGATCGCGGCGAATGTCAACATCTGTGCGATGCTGGTCGTAAGACCTCCCAGGCTGCCCCTGAACCTCAACGGATACAACTCCGAGGTCATGACCCACGGTAACGTCAGGAAGCCGATCATGGATGCACCCACGTGCGTCCCGATGCAAAGTAGCGGCACCCACGATGGCAGCTCGAACCTGGGCAAAGAAGGTCGTATTACTTTCAAAAGTCATTTCAAAACATCAAAAGGAAAGTAGAAAGAAGAAACGGAAAATTCCGAAAGAAAATCTAAGTTAAAAATGCAGCTAAAAAAATCAAATTGTTTTCATTCATCATTTCTCATTCTCAGGAAAAAATCTCGAAAATTTTAGTGAAAAACTTTTTTTTCTTGCCTTACTTTTCAGGTTTTTTCTTTTAGGATAATTTCATCTTTATTGTCCTCTGTGTACGCGCCAATTTTTAAGATTTTCTTAACATTTAAGAGTTCTAATAGGTAAGTAATTCATCAATAAAGTTCCAATAAGTTAATAATTCATCAATAAATTAAGAACACTAATACCTGATTATTACAACCATGATTTTTCCATATTTTTCAGAAAAAAACTTGGCTTTTCCTTGATTTTATTTTTCTCGAAAATTAAGAACCTTATTCCTCGAATATTAAAGAGATTATAAGATTTGAAGGAGGTGAATGGGATTGTAAAGTGCAAACCTGAAGGAAAGAGCGACTCCCACGGCTGCGGTGGCCATTCCGAAACCGCTGACGAAGGCCAGAATCTTCCTGCCGAAGCTGTTGGCCAGTCCGGCGCCGAGGATCGATGCGAACAGCCTGATGACACCCATGCCGACGCTGGCCGCGTACTCATTCACGTCTATGCCGATGTTCTCGAGCACGCTCACGGCGTAAAACAGGATTACGTAGATGCCGGACAGCTGCTGGAGCGCGAAGAAGACGAGAAGTATCAGGAACGGTTTCCACACGTTGGGTTTGTGCAGCGCCCGCGGTAGGCTCTCCTTTTCCTCCTTCCGCTTCGCGTTCGTTTCGCAGAGTTCCCGGGACTCCTTGTCGACGTTCAATCCGGGACCTCGCAACCATAGAAGAGCCTCCTTGGCCTCGTCTGTTCGACCCCTTGAGGCCAGCCAGGCAGGAGTTTCTGGTAACATCCTGCAAACCGTTTCATTCAACGATATTCGCGATTAAAGAATTAATCGTTGATAATTCTTTACAGGAATATTTACAATTTTATGACTTATATGCTTGAATCTTTTCTTCTTGACTTTTTATTTTATAATTGTAGAAAGAACTCGATATGTCGAGGAAGGATTACCGTGTCAACGCGAGTGACAGAATTGCGGGTCCGATGCTGATAGCGGCCACCTTTTGCCACGTCGTGATGGCACCCAGAGTATACACCATCAAGACGCCCAGGGAGACTAGAACTGGTCCGCAGCTTGCCAGCCAGGCTCTTTGATCTGGCGCTGCCGCCTAAAAGAAAATCAGATAGCTTCACTTTCAGGATTTCCCTGACGGAAAGAATTTCTATTAATAAGTATAGAATTTTATCAAAAGTAGAAATTTGTAGAAATTTTTATTTTTATTGTAGAAATGTACAACAATTCCACAAATTACAAAGAACCTCATAGATTCTGGCAGTTATTTTTTATAATATATACATATATTTTTTAGAATTTTGAGGAATTTTTCCGTCATAAAAAATGCATTGGATAATTGATCGCGCTAATCAACGTTTTATGATCGTTCAGATATTTCATTATTTGTACACTTCGTTAAATGAAAGCTTCGAAATAGCAATCATAGCAAAAATGTATTGTTTGCGCTTCCTGGTGTCGCAGAGGTGGGCGTACCTCGCTGACGTAGAGATAGAGTCCGTTGGCCATTCCGGTGCCGATACCGTTGACGAATCTGCCGGCGTACAGCATCGGTACGTTCCTCGATAACGCGATCAGCAGCCAGCCGACGACGTGCGGCAGCGTGGCCAGGGCGATTGCGGACCTGCGGCCGAAGCATTCGGCGCAGATGCCGGCGACGAGGGCACCGAGAGGATTCGAGACGACACCGAGGGATGCGATCCACGAGGCCTGCGACTGGTCCGCGAAATTCGTCTCGAGGAGCTTCGGTATCAGGATCGCGCTGTATCCCTGGGAGAGTCCCACGGAAATCTGGCCGGAATGCGCGGTCAGACCCGCGAGGATCTAAAAACGTCGAATCATAAAATATTTAACGTGTACGTACATAGATAACTCCATGAATTGATCGTCCCAGATAAACTACTAACATGATTATCACGATATGTAATATTATAATTGATTGAAAATTTAAAATTATTTTATTATTATTTAGAAAAACGAATATTTTTTACATTAAACCAATTATAAAATTTATATCGTGCAATGATGAAATATTTTTTTCATACTGCTTTATAACTATGATTGCTACTTCTAAGCACTCGTAAAAGACACAATCTTTTTGCATTATGTGATTTAATATAAAGTAAAGTTGTATTCAAATTTATGTACGTCAGTCTACTGGGGATTTACTATTTGATGTTTAATTAATTAGATTAATTAAACATCATTATTATGGTTTAATATATACGTAAAAATGTGTGTAGAGAGAAAATGAGAAGATGGAGAGAAATGAGGAGAATTATCAAACAACAGTTTAATTTACAACAGTATTAAATTTGTTATTGTTATGAGAGAGAAACTTAGGGCCGATCTCACTAACTTCGATTAACTTAATCAGCCGATTAAGTTAGAATCAACTTAGAATTAACAGTAACTTCTCTCTTGTGACATAAGGAAGTGTTAAAAGGGCCGTCCGAAGGAAACATATCTCTTTTTTTGTCTTAATATAACTCGACATGGATGATATCAGACAAATCCGCGAGTATCTTCCGCAAGTTCGACACAAGCAGTGATAGTGTCGAATAGCGATATAATGCGCCCAGCATTATCATTTCACGTTCGACACACAGTCGAAAGACAAAAGTGGATGCAAGATTCGTCGTCGCGGACATCGAGTAAATCATTCAATATAACAATGTGTCTCTGTAGTTAGTCATTATCACTCGGATCGCGAGAAAGAGGTTCTATAAGCTGGCTTCGAAGGTCGCATCAAGGATCACTTGCGCTCGGGGCTACGAGACCCACATCGGTGTCGGATTTCGTATGGAAATTCGCTTTCGAGCGTAACAATAGAGGCACGGGATTTTATTGTTAGGCAAATAGCGCGTCGCTCCGAAAAATAAATTTCGTTCCTCTCATATAGATCTTATACGTTCGAGTTTGATTTGAGTTGACAATGGCTGACAATCACGAGAGTTTCTCTTGCTCCAGGAATAAATAGAAAAGTAACAGATAAAATAAAAATAATGAAGCTTTTAAACAAAATAAATAATAGATCCTTTACACATCTACATTGGCAATAAAAATTTAGATTAAATTGTTAGAAAAAAATTTTTTAAATTATTTATTAAAAAATAATAGAGCCTTTACACAATTTACATTGTTAATAAAAATAATGAAGAATATATATACGGAAAGAACAATTTGACAATTTTTATGAAATACTTAAAAATATAACTAGATACAGATCTGAAAATAATTTTGAAGGATCATGAAAATAATTATGAAAGACATTCAAGTATAATGAGCAATACTGCAAAATGTTCTAGCAATCAGTTTGAGCATCCTACATAATTACATTTTGATCGTCTAACAAAATTATTTTCAGATCTGTATCCAGCTAAATTTTTAGATACTTTATTAAAATCAAATTGATAGATATTGAAAATTGTTGAAGTTCAGGATTGTATTGGCCTATTTGATCCTCTCAAACGGAAAATCGAGCGAAAGGATGCGTTACGATGGACGAGTGTGTTACGTACGCTGGTTTTAAAAATTCCGCGGCGAAGGACGAGGATCGAGAAGGCCGATCTACCGATCGCCTCCGCCACCAGTTTATCCATTTATTTATTTATAACTGATCGTCTGCCCGCCGATGGCCTCGTTTAACAAAGTATTCTCTTGCGTGCGTGATACTCGCGATAGTTATTCGCACCGATTACTACTTGAGCTAAGAACATAAAGGAAACTCAATAGAGCCAGGAAATAAACATGTTACTGAGAAACGAGAGAGAGGACTGTGTGCTTTCCCCTTGTTCTTCGGTGTTATGGAACTAATCAGCCCTTAGGAGACTAATTTGATTGGCGATCGAAGGAAGGTACAAGTACGATTTTGACTTATCTTCGTCGGCCCTTTTCCCAACGGAAAGTAGGCTGACGCTCCAAGCTGTCGGAGCGGGAGAGCGACCCGTTTCTGGCAAGAAGCATTGGCTTCATAAGTAATCATTTCGTGCCTTTCGTGTTACACCAACATTCCCCAGGAGAAGGAATCTCGGCAAAAAGTTGCATTACCTTTGTTCCGTATCTTTGCTCGATTAAATAAATATAAGAATAAAGAATATCTCCTCGTGTCATCTGCGACATTTCGCTTCATTTCGCGAAATACCGAAATTACGCAACACACGTCGCGCGTACATATTCGGAATTTCAAATACCGAAGAATGTGATATCGTGCTCGCGGACGTGCTCAATTGTAGCGCTGCGAATCGCTAAACGTGTAATCGTAACGCGGGATTAAGCGACTTACACCATTCTTGTCGCCGGAGCGCAGAATCTTCCACCAGAGCTTCGTCCGCGTGATCATCGTGCACCTCTGAAGCACGCGGCGACTGTAAAAAAAATGGGACGAATTAATTGTGGCGAATGTTATTATTAAAATGGGCTGGGTGTAACTACAATAATTGAAAAATTATAAGTTAAATAATAAAGTAAAAAAATTAATAACTTTTAATTTAAGTAGCGTTAAATAAGTTAACTTTTAACTTCAACTAGTTATTTTGAGAAAATACATAAACTTTAACTTATTAATTCTTTCCTTACACAGAAAAAAAAGAACATTCTTGTTTTGAGAATATTCTTATTTTCGAAATGTTAAAATAATGAAAAAGAGATTACACATGTAGCATTAAAAAGATAACTTACATACATGAAGAAATTTTATACAGAACATTTCATCAAGAAAAATATATTCTCATTATTCAATAATAATTTTCATGAATTGAGAAGAAAAAGGGTGTGTGTGTGTGTATCGAATAAAAAATATCTTCAAATAAAAAAATAAGAATTTTTTAATATGTATTATTATCAAAACAATCATATTGGTGCTTTTTATTAACTATTGTAATATTAAAATAAATAATATTTTACTGAAATTTAAGAAATCAAAATTTTTAAAGAGGAGAGACTAAATTATATTTAAGCAAGATTATTATTATTTCATATGTAAGCAAAAATAATTTCTTGCTTATTTACACTGAGAAAAAAATGAGTAATTGGATTAAATTTTTTCAAGTAATTGTGTATTTGACTTAAATACACAAGATACTTGAACTTCAGTTTAAGCATTTATATATTTAATTTAACTACATATTAATATTTAATTTAAATACATAAATGCTTGAACTAAAGAAATCCAATGAAGTTGAAAAATTCAGTCAAATTAACAACTTTTTTTTCTCAGTACATGAAACAATGATTGTTGGAGAAAATATATTAGTTTTAATGTGTTACTAATATTTGATAATGTTTTACCTTTAAGGAAAAAAAAAATTATAAAAGAAAAAAATGCTCTTCCAATTTCAAAAAAAGTTCGATGAGCCGAATCGGACGAATCGTTTCCGACGTGAGACGCGTTTTTCGTTGTATATAATGATATTACAACGATAACACGCGATCGCATTCGTGCAGAAAATTCCATGAGCACTCGCCTCGGAGCATCTCGATCTCGACGATCTTCACGTAACTTTGAGCCGCGATGAAAGCATTAATTTACCTCGACACCGATCACATTGTACGAGCGTAATTGCTACAAAGGCAACTGCCGTTATATTGATAAAGGAAGAAAAAGAATCGAGGAGATATTTTCTACAGATGCATTTCTCGAATTAATTGATTCCACGCCAATTGATACTGTCCCGTTATGATCTATACGATTGGCTCTTGCATTATTCATATCATCGATGTTTTATTAATGCAGGGAGAGATGTAATCGATACAGGATAAATACTTTTTAAATTCAATTTGTGCTTTTTAAATTCAGTTTCATTTCGTATCCTGATAAGTACGTACATTGTGCGAATATTGCACAATAATGGCATCATAAATCAATAGAAACTTGTTAAATGCTTTACTCTCTTCACAGAAAAAAAAAATTAATATCAAATTAACAATTGTTTCATATATAAGCAAGAATATAAAATCTTCTTAGAAGAATTTATAATCTTAAACAAACATAATTTGCTTACATGGAGAAATTTTTTCTCTTCACGTAAGCAAATTATGTCCGATTAAGATTATCAAGTTCTTCCAAGAAGATTTTATATTCTTGCTTATATGAAACAATGAATTGTTGATTTGATACTCATTTTTTTCTGTGTTCATATCGTGCCGCGCGCGATTTCATGCAGCGCGCAAATTGAATAATGATCGAGTGATTAAGCGGTCGTTCGCCACTCGAAACGCTTAAAGAAATCGTTAGTCTCGGCTCCCGTGATTCGCGAGACACCAGAGGTCCGCTATCGCCTGTTAGATCCTCAATCGGTTTCACACATTTAACGCGATTTAACCCATTAACGCGGCACGAGTGGATTAGAGTTTGAGGCGTTATCTTCATCGCGCCGTCCATTCATCATGCCACGCCGCTTCGACGCCTGCGTTTACTCGATAAGATCGACCAACCGATTAACAACGTTCTAAATCTGTTTGCAAATGTCAGCTCTGTGCGGCAGATTCTCATGCGTTTTATGCGCGGTGAAAGACATATCCCGGTCGCCGAAAGATCCTCTTAATAAAACGATCACGAGCGGTTTAAGGGCCTTGGACGGTGCTCACCCTTTCTGCTTGTTAATGATGAATGGGCTACCGTGCCCTTGCATCGACTAATTCTTCTGAATTATTTCCGTCACGCATACTTTTATCTCTCATGAGCACCGTGCACGCACGGTACTTTTATTTTCATCAAATTTTTATTAAAGTAAATAAAGTTTTATTTATTTTAGCCAAAATTTATACACGTTTTTTAACGTATCACTACACAGAAAACAATGACTATCAAATCAACAATTCATTGTTTCATATACAAGCAAGAATATATAATCTTCTTGGAAGAATTTGATAATCTTGATCAAACATAATTTAAATTAAATATATAAATATATACTTAAATTAAAGTTCAAGTATTTTACGTATTTGAGTT
>QKQZ01031230.1:0-16423 GCA_003595255.1 Solenopsis fugax | reverse complement strand
GGCTCGTTGGCGGGTAGGAGTGTACAAGGTCTTCGATACCTCGTAAATTACCACTCGGGACCCCCCGTACCCCTTCCGTCCGTCCGTCCATCCGTCCGTCCGCCCGCCGTCCAGTTCTTGGCTCTCGGCTAATGTTAAGCTGCCTACGTTTTCGTTCCGTCGAGGGAAGACTCTGAGAGGAGATGTGGCCCCCCTCCTTTCCCTCCCTCGTTTCATCGGGACCTCTATGAAAACACCGCTGTGCCCCGGGTCCACGGGGAAGATAACGTCCGGACATCGCGGACGGCTTAGAAATTGATGCGCGCGCGTTAACACTCTCCGCGGCACGTCTACAATCTAAATAATAGCGAATTTGGTCGGATGCACTAGTGCATATTAAAGCCATTGTGCATTGATCTAGTATAAAAATAAACTGCAAATATCTCGACTGATAACATTTTTAATACTTGTATTTTATCAAACAACATAAAAGAGTATTGAAGATTTCATCATTGAATCTGTTTATATGGTATACTATACACTGAGAGAAATCGTATGGTAGAATAGTGATCAAATGAATTTTATAGTTACTGGTACCAAAAACTTAGTTACATTTAACAAAACTTTTTGTAATTTGTTGTATGAAAATAATGATTTGGTTAAAGCTACAAATTGTTTGGTAAAAACAACTATATATTTAGTAACTATCACTATAAAATTCATTTGATCACTATTCAACCAAACTTTGGTTGATTTTACTAAATCGTATTTATACTGAACACACATCTTACATCAATTCATGTACATTGATTTTAATGTGCACCAGTGCGCACTGGTGCAGTCCAATCAAATTCGCTATTAAACACTTCTTGCAAGCTGTATCGCTCGTAGTCATCGGTCTAAACGAATCCAAAAAGCTTGCAATAACAGACTAATGATCTCGAAATTAATCACGTGAGTTTTCACTTTTCTCGTAAGAATTCTTAAGTATTGCGAATTAGTACACTGGGAGAAAAAATATTTTAAAACAAAAAAATTTTACTTATTGTTAGCACAAAAAAATGATTTACTCAGTGGATCCCTAATAAATTATTTACTTGCAATCAAGTTAAAACTATTTCTTAATTGAAATATTCATGTAAATAAAGTAAAAAAATAATTTTTAATCAAGTAATTTTTTCTTGTAGTTCTAAAAAATATTTACTGTTAGATTATTTTTATATTTAAGATAATCAGATTTTTTAATCAAAGAAAATAATTTAATTAAGTTTAACATTATTAGCTTATTAGTAAAATCATCATTTAAATGTAAAAATACCAAATTATATACTTAAGATAATATGTCTATTTACTTAAAAATAAGTATTTTTATTTGGATTTAATAAATTTTTATATTTGTTGAGTAATCAGCCAACATTTATTTAATGCTTCTTGCCCTTTATTATGATTTTTAATTTTGTTATTCAATAACGAGCTAGATTGATCACAAATTGCAAGTTTTAAATATTCTTACTTAAAGAACAAACAAATGTTTGTTAAGAAAATGTATTTTTTCATTCAAAAATTTTTTTCTCCCAGCGTACTTCTTAAATACGTTTTCTTGTAAAGCTGCAATATATTTTGGTAAAAATTTTATACGAAATTAATGTTTCAGCTAACGGACGGAGGAATCGAGATGATCCAAGCGTTCCAGGTCCTTGTCGCTTATCACGCAAGAAAGCACACTCTACGTTTCTTAATATTATTCGTCGTCGAGAGAAAAGAGTTTGAAAGAAATTTTGTGTGATGCTTTCGTCGTATGTACAATACACGTGTCATAGCTTTCGCAATCCTAGCGGGAATTGCGCGCAACTGCGAGACAATATCGCGAATTCGCGCACTACTAAGCCGCATTTCGCCCCGAGTAGCTGGGATTTTTGCCGAGGTCGGACAAATCCGATCCGATTGGAATGTCAAGGAGCCCGTGCCGAGGCTTCAGAATCGCGATACCGCTGCTCTAAAGTGCATCCGCATGCAAAAAAAAAAAAAATCCATCCGTAGCGCCGCGGCGCGGGCCGACCGGGGCGAATATTTGAGGAGGGGGAATGCATATTCAAGATCGTAACGATGCAATTTCGATGGCGCATACATAATGAGAGCCTCGAGAGCGGTGCGCCGCTCTTGCCCGGTTAATATCAACCTTTCTGCACAATGGTCCTATCACGAGGGGACTCGGAAGAAATTTCGACGTAACCGATGGCGGTTGCATTGTCATACCTCGAGCTTCGCTCAACAAAGACCGCCTGTGCAACGCGGCGTTGCTGCCGCCGTTGCTGCTGCTGCTGCTGCTGCTGCTGTTGCTGGCTGCTGCGCCAAGGGGAACGAACGAAAGTGTGGTATTGACGTTGAAAAAGGAAGAACAACGACATAATCTCGAATCATCATGCGAGATGAGTATCCGGCCGCGGCGGGGCCGCTCCGAGAAGCGTGATTTTACCTACTCGTTAAACGTTGAACGCTCCTCCTCGCTTCCGGTAAACCCTCGCGGTACCTTCGCGCACGTGTATATATGTATGTGTGTGTGTGTATGTGTATGCGTGTGTTTCGATTCGGATTGTTGATGTTAAATCGTCCACATCACTGTTAGCGCATACGCGCGTTATCCGCGAGACACAAGGACCGTCGGGAACAATAACAGTGCGCGGCGGTGTGTCGAAAGTTACTCGATTACACAGCTCAATTACGGTAGGCTCAATTACGATGTTATTACAGCTTAATGTAGAACACGGCCGCTAATGAATAGATGAACACATAACGCGTCTATTATGATGAGGGACCGCGTCATTCGTAATATATACTACAAACGCTATTATATAAACGTCAAAACGTATTCCGTATCACGTGGTGTCATCATTTGTCTACCCTTCATACACTCAAAAAAAATGGTCTTGCAAGTACAGCCACAATTTTTTAGCTGCAAAAAAACTAAGGTAAATAAATGATTAGCAAATATTGTGATATTGCATATGTTCGGTATTCTCCAAATCTGAATCAGTGAAATCTTACTGATTTACAGTGTTATGCTTATAAGGCCCGGTTTTTCATTAACTGATGGTTAAATTTTACTTGATGTTTTACCCAACGGGCTTCATCCATAATAATGCCATAGGTGAAGCTTATTGGCTAAAACTTCAAATTAAGTTCAATCGTAAGTTAACTAGATAATGAAAACCCGGGCCTATCTGTGATCATCAGTGATAATTCACTATCTTTCAGTGAATTCTGCTTAAGAGGGAGGTACTCACTCACTGATCGGAATCGGTGTATTATCACTGAAAGTCAGTGCATATATCACTGATTGATATAGTTATGATTAAAGTATACCACTGAAATCAGGCTGTTCACTGTCTTTCAGACATAATAATTGAATAATACATCCAATTTAGAGAGTACTTAACCATCTATATTCTATATAACAGAGACAAAATTTATATTTGAATTGTTTGTAAAATTTAGAAAGATTTTTCTGTGGCGCCTATTTATGTTAAGGCCAATCATACTTGTTACAAAATTTAACTGTATAATTGGCAATGAGACCTAAATTTTTTAGGATTGCTAAAACGTTACTGCTGTAAACTCTATATGTGACAAATAATATTTTAGCAGATACAAAAGTTAACGATAAATTTTTATTGTGACACCTAGAAATTTTCTCTTTAAATCTGAATCAGTGGAATCTTACTGATTTGCAGTGCTATACTTAGCTAACTGCACTGAAAAAAAGTCTGGTTATAACTACCAAATGTATAATAAAATATCAATTAAATATTTTATCAATGTAACCAAAAATAATTTTATTTTTCTAAATGTTTAGTAAATATTATCAAATCTGGTATAAGTTACTAAATATTTAGAAAAGTAAAATTATTTTTGGTTACATTGACCAAATATTTAATTGATACTATTTCACTACACATTTGGTAGTTATAACTAGTCTTTTTTTTCAGTGTGTGATCATCAAGGACTATTCACTATCTTTCAGTGATTCTGATTAAGAAGGGAGTACTCTCACTGACCGAATCAGTGTATTGTCACTGAAAAACTCTGAATATATCACTGAATTATATAGTTATAAGTATATCACTGAATATCAGACTATTCACTGTTTTTCAGTGAATAATACACTGATTCCAATTTAGAGAGTACCAACATCAGCATTTTTTTTTAGTGTAGGACCTTACTCCCAATCATGCATAATGTAAAATAACAGAATAAGATTCTAAAATAAGAAATGAATTTCGATGCTACTGTCTCGTGCAATAAATTCTTTCTTCCCCGTTTCTTCCATTTCCTCCTTTTTATCCTTACTTTCTTCCCCCTTTTTTTCACTTTATTTTTCTTCTCCTCTTATCGCGGGATGCCGCAAAATCGCTTCGAGCCCCGATAAAAGCACGCCGGGTTATCCTCGCGTCAATTAGCGCGATCGCGCACCGGGGGGAATTTCGCCGTGTCCCCACGGCGTGCCCGGTTCGCGCCTCGAGGGAGCGTCATCGTCGGCATTACGGCCAAGTAATCTCCTTTATCGTGTCCCGATCCCGATTAATTTAAAAATATGCACGCGTTAACGACGCGTACGGTATATCGCGAGCAACGGCACGCATTACGCGCGCGAGGAGATGCGAGAAGGCGCGAAAAGGAGAACTCGAGAGAAAGGAGGTGAAGAGGATGGTGGCGAGCGGGACCGGCGCGACGCGACGGCCGGCTTCGCGAGATCCTGCGAAGGACATCCGCGTGCTTCGGGAACCCCACGCGCGGATGTTACCACGCCGGCTGTAACTCCTCTCTTGTAACAACGGAGGAGGAAGATCGCGGACGGTGAGGAGGGGCCGCGGGGACCCCGCGCGCGTGAAGTCAGCTTTACGACAATATAATTTTGGAAGCGACACACGAACGGCGTGGAATGCGACGATCGGAGTCAACGAACGGCGTATAGAAGTCTTCGATACGTCGTAAATGGTCCCCCCCGTCCATCCCCCCGACCCGTCGCTCCTGCATGATCTTACACGGACCTCTTCTCGCGGAGGAAGCTTATACTGGGGTGTTTCGTGAATACCGCGACTTCGAGCTACGCGGGCGTGTCCCTCGAGAGACAAGTTGGCCGTGGATCCTCTTATCGCGAGGGCTTCGTTCGTGGTACGACTGCGGAGTTATTTAATAAATTGAAAACGGCGAACGCGAAGGAGACGGGGAAGAACCTCTGTGCAATGACGCGCCAGATATAAACGATCGATCTCAGATGAGCTTTTCAAGACCTTTTCACTTGAGGTTCAATTATCAAGGTACTACGATTGAGTTAAAGATCTAAAGAACTGCGAAAAGTGAGAAGGCGTCCAATAAAATTTTCGTTATGGAAGAACCGTTTTCAAATTCACGGGAAATTCGAAAGAGAGGAGAAGTTCACCCTGTGCAATGTCACGTGCCTGATACGTCGAGCTGTCTACGAGCAATGGAAAATCGACGTAGGATCCCGAAAACGCCGACGACGCGGTCTCGTTGCCGGCGAACAGAGCTCGGTAACTCCGCGTTTATATTGGCCGATCGAGAGAACGGCGACGGAGGTCGAGGCGATACCTCCGTGACGGCCGGCGTCTTCGGGATACATCCATAAATTTCGGCCCGCCGAATATTCCCCGGGAATAGTTTCGACTGCATAGGTCGGATCAATAACCGCATAAAGTACGGGAAGAAAGAGCGCAGCGGCACGTATTCGCAGTATTCGGTCTCGGAGCGCGAACGTGCGTGGACTGGGAAGGAGCCCACGGAGATCGGGGTAAAATAGAACCTCGAGATCACGTCGCTGTTTTTCCTCGTGCAACAGGAGCAACGGCGGCGTGAGCCAGCCTTACGCACTTTTTTGTTCCGTCTTAACTTCGCGCCGTTCACGCGGATATGATCAAAAGTGCATGTGAAACTGTTGCCGAACATTTCCGCGGTACGTGACGGCAAGTGGTCAAGGGAGAGACAATGTGAGAAAAGAATTCGCTCGATCACATCAATCAGATATCTTTTTTTTTTCAGAGAAGACTTCTGGAAGATTGTGATGAATTCTCGACGATTTTTTTCCTTTTTCATGATTCGTAATCATAAATTCGCATCGTGCACTGTTCTCGAATTGTAAGAAAAGCAGCGGATATTATTCACGTTTATATTAAAAAATCTGTTTCAATCGTATTTTAAGGATAGTAGAATGTATAGGACATTTCTCAAAACATTAAGAAAATTATGAAAAAAAATTACAGATTGTTTTATATTGCATTTGGAAGTAGTAAAAAAAATTTGGCGGCGATTTTCTATCTGAATAAAAAATTATTTCAGTAAGAAGTAGACATGTGCTCTAATGAAAATATAATTAATAATGAAATAATAACAAAATCTGAATTTTTTATTTAAGTACATTAAACATTCAAGATGATTTATGTAAAGTTTCATTGCGACGCAGAGATCAATTTTGTAAAATAAACAAAATAAATTTGTTTATTTATTTCCAAAATAACTAAACAGACAATCACAATAAAACTTTGCATAAATCTTGAATACTTAAAGTACTTGTACAAAAAAATTGAGATTTTTCTTAATGTTGTAAAAAATAATTTAATTTTTAATAACAAATAGAGTAAATAAACTGTAAAAATATGTATAAATGTTATTAAATTAAAATATAATCTTATTCACACAACTTTCATATGTATATAGTTTATTTGAAGTGTTAATATTAAACACATTTCTAAATTTTATTTATCTTGCAGGGACTGTATGTCCGATATATCCTTAAAGACGACTTACAAAGAGTCAATCTTTCATACACGTTATTAAATTCCGATCGTACTGACATAGGAGCGAAGAAGCGGCTGCTCTCACCTAGATAAGGGACCAAAGAATAGTCCGGTGCGATGTACGTTGCCGGAGCGAAAGGGATGGAACCGTAAAAATTGGAACGGGAGAAACGTCCCGTAAAGTATTGTTTTACTTTCGGTGTGTTTCCCGATAAAATCGCGACCAACCCGTCGGCGGGTCTCGTTTGAAACCGAGAAGAAACTGATGGTCCGTAAAAAGCGCGCCGCGGACGGTCCACCTCGGTCCCCGTCCCGATTATATCGGGTGGATCGGTGCTCGCGCCCGAAGCGCTGCCAAAGGGACTGCTTCAGAAACGGGGAGAAAGAGAGAGCAGGAAAAAAAAGAGAGCCCTATTGTCGTGCTTAATTTAGCGTTAAATTGTTTACATCTCATTAATCGCACGCGGTGGACAACAACGGTGGGATCCGCTGCAGCAAGAGAGATCGTCATGATCATCGATGCACGTCAGTCATGGGGAGCTGTGACCCACGTTCCCGTTGGACATCGAGTTGTCCATTGCCACGCTCCCTATTCTCGCACGGTCACAAACGCATCCGCTTGTGCTCCGCAATTCCGCGCTCGATCCGATCGGAACAGATTTACTTTCCGATTAGGAGTCATAAATAAAATAATGAGCTAATTACTCTGTTTATTATTTCTGCTCTAGACCTATTTGCGTAGTACTTGATACAGTAACTATCTTGCTTTAGTCTATTCTATTTGCTAAACAATTAGTAGAATAACAATCAACTTAAGAATAGACAATTACTATATCAAATGTACATGGAAAGAACAATTTTGTTAAAGTTAAAGTATTATTTAAAAATTTAGATACATATCTGAAAATAATTTTGTTGGATCAAAATAATTATGAAGGATGTTCAAGCATGGATTAACAATGCCGCAAAAAATGACATTCTATGACAATAAGCTTGGACGTCCTACATAATTATTTTATGGTCTAACAAAAAATTATCAGATCTGTATCCAGTTAAAATTTTAAATACTTTAGCAAAATTATTTTTTCCGTATATATGTCTGATTCTCATTCCTAACTAGGAATCGGTCGAATAACTTATTTTAAATCAAATTTATTTAAAATAAAACTTATTTAAGGTAAACTAAATCAACTTAAAATAAAAAATATGTATTATAATAGATTTCAGAAACTTATTTAAAATGTCTCTGGAATCTATTTTATATTTTTTTATTTTTAATAAGTCGATTTAATTTATCTTAAATATAAAAATTTTATTTTTAATAAGTTCTAAATGAGCATTCGACCGATCTCAGTTTCTTCTCATTATTCTTAAATTAGATTGTACTTTGTTTCTCTTTGATTTTTTGTTGCGCTACCCCTCACAGAAACATGTAAGTATATGTACATGTAAGTATATATGACATACAAACGTATGCGAGTGTATTGAGCTCGTAGGTTCGCTAAGCTCAAATGACTGTGCAGATCGGTCATCCCGGGAATCGGAACAGATCTCTCTCCTCGTCATATATGCCCCATTTCACGTCGATGGGACGACTTTGGCTCGATGCTCGGAACAACGTCCACTTGCCCCGACCATTCGTCGAGATTGCAACGCGGTAGTGACACAGTTAAGCCGCGTTACTGCGGGAACGATATCGGCTAGTTTCGATTGCACACTGAGTACCGCGTAGGTCGTTAAGGAGATAGTCGGATTTCCGCCGTGAATATTACGTTAATCTTCTTAGTTTAGTCCGCGGAAAACGGAATTTTTTGTGAGAGCAACACAAACGAATATGTTAAAAAAAATAAAAGACAATACAGTGAAGATATATTAGGGAAAATCGTAAAAAAAAATTTTTTTTAATCTCACGCAAGGTTCGAGTACATTATGATTGTACTATTTTCTGTCATACGTAATCATTTTCTTTCATCGTAATATGCACATTACTCAAATATTTGTGCACAGTATCAATTTAACAAAAGCTAAAATTAACGAATTAATTAATCGCGGGGTATTTAATTAATGTTATGATGGGAATCGAAACATATGGGATCTTACGAAATTAGATTCGCAATATGCCCGTGTTTGGCTAAAACATGCACGTCCAGCCTTCCGACGTTTTCTGGAAATTGCTAAAGTAGAAAGGAGATGGTGCAGATAACGAGTGAATTATTCGCGAGTTACATCTCCTTTATAGGCGTTTTCAAAATCAATAAAATATTTAAGCCAATTATCTCTTACGAAAATAATACAAATTCGTATCAAATTCCGATTTTATAACTTTCTACGTACGTAATATATTAAAATACATAATAAAACGTAAAATTTGATTAATATCGCTAGGTCTAGTATGATGCGTAATAAAGAATATGAACATACATGCATGTCTTGATAAACACATCTCATAAAATTAAAATACTTGGCAACGATTTATTTGCCGATATAAAGCGCAAAAATACCCGTTTACATCGGCGGTCGTAAAATATTTTTAACGGCGTGGCTTTTCTGTCGCCGCTTTAGTAAGCTCGTAAGGGTTTACGGGCTATGATCATAGTATAATTTCACATAATGAGAACTCTCGGTACTCGATCGGACGGGGGATACGGCGACTATCTACACGGAATCTCATGCTATCGGCTTTCAATAAGGTTGATAAAGTCAACTATAGGGAGACGCGCGAGGAGCGAGAGTATCAAACGCCCATAAAGGAGATGCAACTCGCGAATAATTCACTCATTATCTGCACCATCTCCTTTCTACTTCAGCAATTTCCAGAAAACGTCGAAAGGCTTGGACGTGCGTGTTTTAACCAAACACGGGTATATCGCGAATCTAATTTCGTAAGATTCCATATGTTTCGATCCCCATGATAACACTAATTAAATACCCTGCGATTAATTCGTTAATTTTAGCTTTTGTTAAATTGATACTATACACAAATATTTGCGTAATGTGCATATTACGATGAAAGAAAATGATTACGTATGGCAGAAAATAGTACAATCATAATTTTGCAAACGGTTGAGTTGTTCTAGTTTTGAAAACCCGGTTTATATATGTAGTTAGTGGACTCACCGGTTAGATGACTTCCAGTGAACTCGAAATCGTCGTCTTGATCCCAGTGCTTCAAACTCAAGTTTGATAAGGATGTTGCGTTAGCAAACTCCAAGTTTGCAAAATGCCAATCCAATATCTGCCGATCTTTGGACGATAAGTAGACATCACTGTATTCAAGAGAAAAGAAATTTATAACAATTGATATATATAAAACGCTGATAACTGTGTATAAAATATGAAATGTATATTTACCTAGGAGGTGATGCCTCCAACTCTTGTAATTTTGCTTCAATTTCTTTTTGCTGATCTGATAACTGATCCCACTCCTGAAGAATAAAATAAATGAACATATTACACGTCTTATTTATAATTTTGTCATAAAAATGTATCATTCAATCAACTATGTACCTTGCAAGCATTATGAAGATCGCGCAGTTTAGATCGGAGCACGAATTCCTGCGTAATATCTCGAGTTTGTGACTTACTTTCTGTCATTTCCTTGTACTGTTTATTCAATTCCATCAAACGATCCATAATAGAGATCATCTACAACATAAATTAATCATTATTTAATTAGTTGTATGGATGTCGTGTGGCTCCGTGTGAGAGCGATAGATTCGTAAATGACAGGTCGCGAGTTCGAATCCATACATCCCGTATATACAGATTTTTAAATTCGTAATCTTTAGCAGGAGTCACAGAGATACCCTTTAAATCTAGGTGACGTAAGGAAGCTAATAGTTCACTCCGCTCCCATTACTACTATTTGTATATTTTTTTAAAATAAATGTTTCATTAAATGTTTCATAAAAATTTTCAATACGTACTCTATGCTGATTAGTGATTAATCGTCCTTGCAACGAAAGTACAGAACGTAGATGCGCTACTTGACGCTGCTTTACACCTTGTTCTTGTAAACGTATTACCCATTCTAACGCTTGACCTAAAGATACTGGGCGCGTATTACTACCTTGTCCTCCAGATCCTGCACTATTTACGTAATTAAAATCTAATTGATGCGAAAGATAAGAGGTCGCTTCCAGTAATCTATTGAATTCTCGTTCAACCATTTCATCTTTATCTTTAGGAACCTGCAAAATAAAATATACTGCTTTTAAACTTTATAACATGTTATTCATGCATAATTAATTATAAAATCGTTTCATTGTTAAAGAAGTTGTGATAACAATTGTATCAAATTTAATAATGTACAGGAATAAAATCTCATGTATATTTCATTTTATTAAAATATTTTAAATGTACCGTTTGGCCATCGCTTTCGTACAATGGACATTTTTGTCGTATCTTATGAAGTTCCATATTAATTTGTTTACTAAGAGTCGTTACAGGATTTCCACCTAGACCAGTGACCACCATAGCTCCCAAATCCGCAATATAATTTGATTTACGAAACGTGGCAATTCGCCCACCAACACGGTCCTAAAACATAAATTAATAACAATTAAAGAAACAAAAATAAATCCAAGAATAGACAGTTACTAAAACAGTTATTAAGAACTTACTCTAGCTTCCAATACAATTACTTCTAAACCAAATTGTTGCATTTGCTGAGCTGCTGCCAATCCAGCAATACCAGCCCCTATTACAATGACTTTACCTAATTTTTTGCTTGGCAAGGGCTGTAACAAACAGATTATTCATTTCACTAGTGACAAGTAATACATGTATATAGTATAATACACACAAATGGCAATATTGATATAATATTTGAGATATCGCATAGTGTCATGTAGGAACAAAGGATTCATAACTGATGGATCTCAGGTTCGATCCTTCGTCTCACGGATTTTAATTTAGTAATTTGTATAAAGCAAATTTTGACAATATCTTTGGCACTCTAGAATGGGGAATTAGACAACGGTAGTAATCCAATCCTGTGAAAAATTAAAACTTATTCAAATTCACTTGAATAAGCTTTAATCCATTGAGCCACATACTAAAAATAATGTTAAAATTGGTTTGCCAAAAAGAAAAGCTTTATGTTTGTATGAACAAATGCTAATAATATTTTCGAGTTAGAGCAGAACAGGAAAGGACAAATATTTTACTGGAAGACGAAAAGAATCTGATATGTACAGAATTAATAATTAAAGCAAAGCGTATAAAGAAATTAAAGTAAAAAGTGAAAAATAAAATTAATGAGTTAAGGCTCTAAAGAAATAAATCACGAAAATAATGCGGATAACAGCCAGTGCCAGAATGTCATATGTATAAATTTATTATCTATAGAAAATGATAAACGTTTCAACTCTATTAGGTTTTCTTCAGTATAATAGAATTATAAAAAATGAATCGATCATATTAACAAGATAATTTTGTTTATTGTTGTTTTGTAGACAATAAAATTTATACAAATTATCTGGTGTCAGCTCTGATGGGCGTTATTGTACTTTCATAAAAATTAACTGTAAAATCCTTAAATTGTGAGGAAGATTAAGGTCTAATTTGGGCTGTGAAACCATAGGATTAGGATTAAATGTAATATTAAAATTGGGGATGTTGGACAGCACTGTTTCTCAAGCAAAAAATTAGTCCAGTTAATTAAGTGTATTAAATAAATACTGAAAGTTCACATATATATAATTTTTAAATTACCTTAAGACGTTTAAAAACTCCAAAATTTATGAAACCATGCCGCTCTAAAAAGGTGTGAATCCTACGAGCGAGCACCGTATCACTATTATAAGGTGACTCAATTTGTGGTAGTGCATTTTCGATGATTAATTGTTGTTTTGGATTTTCCAGCCAAATTTGCAGCTAAAATTCAATTGTATTAGAGAAGGAACAATGAGATAGATTAGCTTAAATACTCACAAGTCTATTTCTAATATGTAAGAACACTTTTTGTGTTTGCGGAGGTCCACCAGAGATGTCAGAGAAGCAAGCAGCTTCGGTAGACGTCAATTTATCAAATGGAAGACGGCTTTGAAAGGCTGCACCTTCCAGACCATTTAACAATTCCTTCACTAGATATATGAATACAAAATTAATATTCCTATTAACATTACTAAATTTAAATAACTAATTTGTAAGATTTACCATGTGGATCTTCATGATCGCTATCTTGATCATCCTCCTCCTTGACCTCGGTTTTTGAGACAGAAGGAACAGACGTTGTAGATTCAGATTCCTTTTTCACCTCCACAGATGTTTTCTTCTCAGGTGTTACAAGACCAGTTTTAGATTTCTCTGAAGTATCCGAGGCATTCTCATCCTCCATCTGATTATATTTTTCCTCCATTTCTCTGTACTCCACCTGTGATCGAATATACCTTATTATATTAAATATTCATTACATAAATAAGAGACATTATATAAAGAACTCAAATATAAAAAAATTTATTTAAAAATAAGGTAACAAATTACTGCAAGTTGCTACATGCTAGCAACTAAATATGATATTACTAAGATCTGTTTATACCATTGTAGCTTAATTTTAAAGTTGGATTAACTTATTACATAATTAAAATCAAGAAATCAATAAACAGGATCTTAGTATTCAATAATAATTCATAAACATGTAATTTGTGTAATTTTATATATATTTTCTAATTCTTTAAACTGTGTGCCGTTACTTTCGATCTTGAAACACAGTTTTTAAATTAAACCAGAATAGCAACATAGTAAACTTTTAATGTACTTCCTATCTTTTCCTAATTCTTAGGGCTATAAAAAGATAGAGAATGAATTAAATCGAGTTTAAAGTTAAGCTGCACTGCAAACGAGCCTAAATAACATTATCCCACAAGTGTATACGCAACCAAAATATATTTTCTCATTCATGACAAAAAAACATAATGTTTATGAATAACTACGAAATAAACCAGACAAGACTCGTTCGTTTCATTTATTATTATGTGAAAGATGAAACATAAGCCGACAATGATTTATCGTTAGGATCGGCGTTGATCGCGCTTAACCACAAACGTCGAGAATGTTATTTTTGGATGAATCTTAACGGGAAAAATGCAAAAGATACCCACCTTCGCTCTTTTCCTACGACTCATGTCTTGCTGGTTGTTTAACTTCGGATAATTATTTAATATCGGTCCGAAATGATCGTGGTGAAAGTATCGACAACTCGCGAGTTTGTTTTGATGCTTGAAACAGCCGGCTCATACATAAACTCAAGATTGGCAGTCTCACTGAAATAACGCGGGAACATAGCGCCGTTGAAAAGTCCTTTGAAAACCCGGCACATTTAGCAAGTGAGCATCTGATGAGCATCTGCAGGTAAGTAGAGAACGACATTAACTACACACATACACCCACACACACAAAAACACATAGGCCACTTCAACCAACCTTTGATTAATCTAATCGACCGATTAATCCATTGGAATTAACCAATCGCATTTCATATAACAGACAAATGCGATTGGTTAATTCCAATGGATTAATCGGTCGATTAGATTAATCAGAGGTTGGTGAAGTAGCCCTTAGGTCCGAATTTATAGACATTTCGCAGATCTCAAATCTGTCTTTGTCTCGCGATATGGTAACGTAATAAGCAAGACAGATCTAAAGTCGTCCTTTTTTACCGACTAAACAATCATTTTCGCGTGCGCCGTTTTTTCTAATTGCATTTATAGATTTAAAAATCCTTTTCCTCAATTAAAGTATAGACAATAATGTATAACGGACGCAACAATTTTATAAGGAAAACGGAAAAAAAATAAAAACGTAAACAATACATAAATAATCCATAGATGTAATTTTAAAATTTATAGCATAACCTTAATTTCAATTTCGCGAAAAATCAAGAAAATAAAAAAAAAAGTTTGTAGGTAAGCAATGACGTCATTAAAATCAACTCAAAACCAATGTTTTGAACTCAGCTTTAAGAAGCTTTTTATCTATAAAAGACCTACCTAAAAGATATCATAAAGACGTCTTTCTATGTCGATCTATGTTATAAGTTTCGGTTTAATTAATAAAAGCCATGGCACATAGGAAAACTTAAGCAGTAAGACGTATACCGTAAAATCAACGTGTTGGATTTGCTACTGCTTACGTTATGGACTTATATTCTCGACTGTCATTGGTTAATTCGCTTACTGCCTAAGTTTTACTGCTTAAGTTTTTTTGTGTGCCATGGCCTTAATACGGATCCATTCGGATCCACTCGTTGAATTGTCGGCGTACTAACCTGTGTGAAGTCGAAAAGACGATTGGTTTTCTCAAAGAATTTCAAAAATTTTGAATCTTTGGTGGTTCTTCTGACGCAACTACTCAAACGGAATTATAATTATTAGGTTTGCTTTCTTCCATTTGTATGTTACATTCTCAATACTTTTGACATATTTATATTTATTGCAACATTTACAGCCAGAACCTACACTCCTATTGATAATGTCTGAAATAATTGTACGAAAAGCTAGACGTGAAGACTGTGAAGCCATAAGAATGCTCATACAGGTAAATTTTATTAATAATCAATGAAAATATTGGCTAATAAAAATATATTCATAATTTTGTACAGGAATTGGCGGACTACGAGAAGATGCCCGATGGACCACAGATTGATTATAAGAGTGAGATTTAAGTATCTTTTTATGTTATGCTGTGAGGTATCTCCAAAATATCTTGTGAAAAAAATTTTAGCTTTAGAGAGAGATGGCTTCGACGGGCAACCATTATATTTTTGTAACGTGGCAACATGTAACGAGAAAGTCATTGGGTATACACTTTCTTATTACACGTATTCTACATGGTGTGGAAAAGCTATGTATCTGGAGGACATCTATGTGACGCCAGACTTTCGAGGGAAGCACGTTGGCATCAAGCTCTTGAAAACCATCGCGAAGGTATATTCGGTTATAGGATTACGTAAGCATCTGTGTGCCTGATTGTGAAATATTTGCAGGAAGCAATTGAGAACGACTGTCACAAACTGGACTTTGTGGTTCTCAACTGGAACCCAGCGCAAGAGTTTTATAAAATGTATGGAGCCAATGATGTGACGACTAAGGAAAAGTGGCACTGTTATCGTTTCAACGAAGAAGAATTGAAGAAATTAGCATCTGATTATAAATAATGAAAGTATTCCGATTAATTAATAGCAACAAATTATTTTATTATTAAATATACAATATTTTATTTATATTATATATAAAGTATATATAGGGGAGACCAGGGCTATTCGTTAGGTGGGGTAATTCGTAAAAATGGAAATATCTTTGTATGGGTATATGTTAAAAATTTACTTTAAATACTGTAAACGTCCTAATATAACGACGTTGCTAATAAAGTTTCGTTGTCGACGACGTCATATTGAAGTCGTGGCAGTAAAAAATGTGTTTTGCGACAGTCGAAGTAATTTCTGACAGTCAGCATTTTTTCAAAATTTAAGTCGGTAAATCAGTCCGGAAATATTCTGAATTGTGTTTTAAGATGAAAAAATGTAAAAAAGCTGTTGTTAAGACTCTGTTTTATTCTGAAAACGATACATAGTATTATTAAGAAAAGTTGCACACTATAAAAAAAAATAAACACACAATAGAGAATTTTAT
>QKQZ01031225.1:0-30979 GCA_003595255.1 Solenopsis fugax | reverse complement strand
AAATATTTAAAGAATAATAGAATTTTATTTTTATTATAAATTGAGATATATTAATATTCTGTGACTTATATTATACAAACGACTTATATTCTGTAAAATGTATTTTACTTATATTTTATAAAAAAGAGTTTTTCGACGATTAATTGTAAATTATTAATTTAAAACTTATTTTGGATTTGTTATTTATTTTCTTAAATTACACGATATTACATTCATGATATTTAGGCACTCTTTGGTGTGGCCGGGGAAATATTGCCCGTGAGGATTCCGAACTGGGCACATATACAGAGATGGATAAATGTTGCAGAGCTCACGATCGCTGCGAAGACTACATAAGACCGAAAGCTACAAGATATGGGCTGTACAACAAATACATTTGTAGAAGGTACTGTGATACGAAAATTACGTTAATTACACGCGAGTGTATTTACTTTTTTGACTTTTTGCAGTTCATTGTGCGAGTGCGAGTTGCAATTTTACAACTGTTTGAAGCAAATACGCGGAATCTACGCATACTCCGTGAGAAAAATATATTTTAGACAATGCAAACAGTGCTTCCGCACTTTCTACGATGCTCAAGAGTGCATAAATGAGTAAGTACAGTGATCCAAGTGGGAATAAAATACATTAAAGTATTGAATACTGGCGAGATAACGAATTTCATATTTTAATATTAGCTCTATAATGGACTAGCATTAAAATAACATACAATAGATCTTAGTATTTGAACTATAAAATACAAAATACTGGCAACTTCGACTTAAAATATAAAATATAAGTTGTATTTTGTATTTTAAATAACTTCGAAAGATAATTAGTATGTTTTTTTTTACCGTGTAGCTAGGCCTTATAGGAATGAAACAACGTTTAAAACAGAACGGATCTATGGAAATGGAATGTTATATCCATAATAATAGATAATGTTGTTTCGCTCCTATTAGGCCTAGTTACGCGGTAAAAAAAAAAAAATCACTACATAACGGCTAAAAAGTTTTGAGAATTAAATCTATTTTCTTTCTTTGTTTATAAAAAATTATTTTACTACTTTTTCTTTACCTAAGTTTTAATTATAATTTTTTCTATACTTAATTTTTAACTATTATTTTTTCTATGTATTTCTAGTTATCTTTCGAGACTGCAGCAACGATTGTAATCTTAGTATTTGAATTATAAAATACAGAATACTGGAAATCTTTCGATTTGAAATACAAAGTATAACTTATATTTTGTATAAATACTTTTTGCCCAACCTTGAATACCACACAGGTGCATTATAAATAATGCAACAGCATAAGGCTTAACATCTTCTCCTTCGTGTTAGAATGAATTCTCAGGGTCTTTATATTAGAGAAGCGTTGCAATATTGAGAACCAGTATCGATTTTTGGTACAATAATATTTGGTACAATAATACTGTTACAGTGTTAAGAATCAGTATTAATATTTGGTACTGTTGCAATATAGAGGATCAGTATCAATTTTTGTTATGATTATGAGACAGAGAGTAAGTGGAAAAGAAAGACAGAAAGCGATACTGTAATCCCGTATCATAATAGTACTATATTTCAAGTCTTGGCCAATTATTATAATTTAAGTACTTTATTATAGTACTCTACCAGTACTATTCGAGTATTAGTATCCAGTTTCGAGTTGTATAGTGTATTCAATACTAAAAATTGATACTGGACCAGTATCTCACCGGTATTCAATTCCCACTTGAAAAAATGCGCGAGTTATTTTCTTACTTATATTATTGCTTTTATTTATTATTTAAATAACAAAACGTCTTATCAAACTTGTTTTTAAACAAATATTGAAATATCCAAAATTGATTGTACATTTCGTACATTTTGACTAATTGTTAGATTAAAATTGATGATTTTGAGAATTTTCATATACGCATCATTAAAATTCCATTGACGAAACTCATTATATTCACTTAATTGTTATCGATCAATCAATTTTATAAGTAAAAATTGAGTAGAAATTGTTTGCTATACGTCGATCGGTTTTCCATCAGTCATCAATTAATTATATCATTGATTATAGGGGTCTTAATATAATCGACGAGATGGACCGTAAGGATCGCCGTGTTTTCTGCGCGAAGTTTGACCGAATTCCAAAATGGGGCCAACACAACATTACAACGCCGGAATTGATCTCTGTTACTGAACTTCCAACTTGGGACGATGATGAATCTATACAACTTGTTTCGCGCTTCTATTCCGGGGAAGACGGAAAGTATTTTAACAACGAAAATGAGGACTACGAAGAAAACGACAACGCTACCTACGAAAGTAACAAATCAATCGAGGACAATAATTAATGTATTTTAATTCGAAGGTGCATGTTCACATTTATCAAAATCGTTGAAACGAGTTGAGATTTCTTGAAGAAAGTTTTCTTTTCAAGTTCTAATGTACGACTTCAATTCTGGAGTGCTACTATTGAATTTTCGTTTAATTGCTAATTCAAGTTCAGTACAGTTTTTGTTATTAAAATTTTGATAGCTTAAAATAATATTTATTGAGATTTTGTATACATTAAAATAATGTTGATTCAGTTTATTTAAATATCTTGCAAACTATGAAGTAGAAGAAAGTATAAGAGACTTTCTTAATTTTGTAGGTAAATTTTCACTCATAGTTATATTATTAATGTAAGAAAAATATCAGTAGCGCGCGCACTCCAAAGCACAAGTGTCAGAGAAGATAGGATTAAAGATGGATTAAATATCCATTCAGACCAATTATATAAAAACCAACGTTCATATTCAGAATAAAAATTAGTTTCGTATACTTTTTATTCTACAAAAGCTCATCCGACGTTAATTAAATAGTCTTCATATTACATATCGAGCGCTGTTCCAGCTAAAAGCATTTCGAAATTTCCATGTCCTGAGAATATAGAGAATAACGTATTAGAATAATGCTTTATTATTTTCTGACAATCTGAACATATATTTTATATAATATATAAATGCTTCTGATTTAATTTCAAGTTATTAAAATTAATTTTAAGATATTATATTTAAATTGTAAACTTCATGATATTATTATTCATAACAACTTAATTAATTTATAAATTTATTCTTTCTATGTTTTCATAAAAGAAGAATATGAGATTGCGAAAAGAAATATTATAAATAAGAGTATTACGATAAATATTTTCTCTTTTAGTTCCAATCTATGACTTTAACTCTGTAGTGTTAAATTTGATAAATAACAATAATGATAATTTTTATAAAACTACTTTTTTACTTACTTATGTCTTACTTAAGGAAAAAAATATGTAAACAAATTATAAAATAAAAATACGTATTATTTTGTTCTATTTACGCATACTTATGTCGGCATTATCATCTTCAAAATAATAAATAATGAAGAAAATTTTGGTAGAAAAACAATAATTTATTCTTTACAGTTTTTCGGGATTAGGGGGATAGTATAGATGCACTCGAGCATCAAATAAATAATTAAATTGATTAGTAATTTAATTTCGTGATATAATATTCGGATTCTTCTTTAAATCTGTGTTTCAAGTCCGGCAAAATTGCGGCGCGCAGTTTGGGGGAATCTTGTAAATGTTCATCTTGTAAAATTCACTTAGAAAATTATTGAACACTAAGAACTGCTTTCAACCGTATGCTGTATTCATTATTTCTATTTGTTATAATTATTTATTATTTAAAAACATTTTCTACCTAACATTGAAAAATATGGATGAGAAAAAAATTGTAGAAGTGGTTTATAATAATTTAAAAATAGTAAAAAGCATCGTTACCATATTTTAATTAGTATGATGTTATATTTAATTGAAAATTGTATAATTCATGAACATTTTATAACGAAAATGATACAGTGAAGATTCAAAGATATCATCATTGAATGTATCTGAAAATATATCTGAAAAATAGTTTAGATATTGTTTTATTATATATATATATATATACAAATATATATACTATCTAGATACAGATACGAATACTCTAATACAAATGTATTTCAGATACAGGTTCAGGTACACAAGGTGTATCTTTATACATGTGTCTACATACATGTATAAAGATACTATCCAACACTGAGGACCAAAAATCAATTTTCCCTTCTAAATAAATTTTCTACGACACTTGAACCATAACTGGCTCTTAAGCGTCACATGTAATGGAATAACGTCATAAAAATTTTCTGATTCATGCAAATTTTTTCGTTTTTAAACACTGGGGCCCGCAGGCTGTCACGTATGCGGTGGAAATGTCTAAATGCGGCACTGGCGCAATCGTGCCCCTCGAGTGCGATTTCGAAGTCCGCTCCGAAATTGCTTCGTCTCGGATATGGCGGCCGTTCGCTGCGGTGCTATGCGGGAAACGGGGAAGGTGAAAATCCACCGAGAATTTTATCGCGAGGCTGTAGACACGCGGGCGAATGAGCGAAGCTATTTCCATTCTGCGATTTCTCCCTCCCCCTCCCACCTTCTTTCTCTCTTCTATTACCTTTTGCAGCTTGGGAGTTGTACCACCTACGGCCTCTTGCGCGCCCCTTTCTCACCCCTCGTCTCTTGCACGAAAAGAATGTTCAATTATGCAAAAATACGCGCGAAAGTTTTGCCGGAGGCGCTCGTTCCGCGAAGGGTGTTTTTGAATTAATATCGGGCGAGACGGGAGTGGAAAGAAGTGGCTAATGTGAATCAACAGTCAACGCGTTGTTGAGGACTATCTCTTGTCTTTAGACTTGCCTATTTATTACGCACATTATTGTTGCGCGCTTGTTTGCGCAAGGTTTATTTCGCGTATTTTACAAACGGAATTTAAACCGAAAAAAATAACAGATAACACTACAGCCTTGACAAACTCTCCATTTTGGTGTCAGATACGGTCATTTTCACTTCATGCATTTTACGTCGCTTTCATATTTTTCTGGACCGTAAATTATTGCGTGCATATCTGAATCTATTACTTACATATTTATTATTTAACGATAAAACATTACGAATTGTGTATTTTAACATAACATATCAATTATGTATTTTAACAAACGTTAATAATATTAACAATCATAAATATTCAGTCTCTGGTCACATTACATGGATATTTTTACACATTCAACCGAGTGACCGAAAATGATAACTATTTTTATTTCTACATGTCTAAAATAAAGAGTTTTCTCTTTTGTTTGGACAATCTTAATCTAATAAAAACGCAAGACGCAAACGCTTTGGTAGAGAAGGTGGTAATCATTTGTTGGCAGCCTCCCGTTATGTAGTGGTGTTAATAAGCCATTTGTTATAAGCATTTGTTACAAGGCATTTTTATTTTTGAACATTTCGAACTTTTTCAACTTTTACACTTTAACATTTAATTACACATACTTTTTTTTTGTCTTTTTGAGCATATTATCATATGAATGTGTGTACACTCCAGTATTTTTTGTTATTTAATCTTTTATTCGACTGTACACATTTCGAGTTATGATAAGTTAAATAACGTTTTAATATGGCTCTCATGCTTACTGACGTCTCAACAGGCTTGATATGGTTTCATTTTCAGAGTTTTTATATCAAAATAGTTATTCGATAAGTCGATAGTAATTTTAGTGCTAATCTATATATAGTTTATATAACATTTATTATAGATTTTCAGTATAAAGTTTCACGCAGTGAAATTTTCTCGCGTCTCAAAAAAGTTATATTTGGTAAAAAAAATCATAGATAAGTTTTTAGGAATGTATTTTAAAAAGGAAAGAGTTTTAAATCTGATTTTTAATTTAGTCTCTATAATATTTTGTTCCTAAAATTTATATAAAATAGGAAATTGATATTTTTTTTAAATATCCTGTTTACTTTGAAGCGTTGTAGCTTCAAACAAAGCTGATGAAACATTATCCGACAAAAATTAATATAACATTATTTTAAAGTAGCCTTTTTAAGCTTCAAAAAGCTTTTTTAAAGCTTTAGAAAGATAATAATATCTCGCAATGATAGCAAATTTCTTGCGTAAAAACTCATTTCTTATAAAATGTTTTTTACTTTGACACTAAAGAAATTATGAAGAAAAGAAAAAAAATGTTTGTTATAATGTGCATGATAAGCATAAATTTTTTTAAATAAAAAAGATTTTGTAATTAAATTTACAAAAAATCTCAAGCGTACTGAAACTGTTGAGCGATAATCTGTTTCTTTAATATTTTATTAAGCCACCATTAGCGAGGATTACAGCTTTTAGTTTAATAATAATTTTATGTTAATGTTTAAATTAAAATTTATTATGACATATAAACAAATAAAACAAAATTTCTGTAATGTAGGAGCAAAAAGCACTTGCGCTTTTCTTGCTGTCGCCTCTGTTAACAGGTTCATACTTTATCGTTATAAATGACAAATGAATGACACGTTAAAACAAACGCGTCCATTTTATTGGCAACTATAAAGAAAATATATTTTCTTTACATATTTCAATCAATATGATAAATAGGTCATAATATAATATAAATCTGATCCTTAGAAGTCAACAAATTTTAACATGTGATGCGTCTAATAATACGACAAACTGTACGTATGTATTTACAAGAGAGAAGTAACAAAGAATAAAACTTTACGTCTTTTGCGCTCGATTTATCAATTACAGGTTGTCCGAGTTTTATCGATTCGACCTGGAACCCAAGTTCTCCGAAGACCAATCCTCAATTTTATTCGTGACGGCTTTATTTGAGACATTTTGCGAGGTACTCGCACGGGCAAGCTTCTTTCATTAAAGGACACGCTTTTTATCTTCCTCGGCGCTATTAAAAGGCCTTTGGAAATTCCGCCGCGACTCGAAGCTCGCTCGTTTGAAACCTCCCTTAAGTACTTCATATTATGAAGTCCTCTTGAAGAAAATGGCAATTGCTAAAATAAAAAATGTACATGAAACTCTTCTCTCTCTTTCCTTCTCTGTTCTCCGCGATTTACGAACTAAGCGGAAAACATGAAAGTGCCTAATATTTTGCACGATCTTCTCTGTACAGTTTGCACAGGATTTCTTATTGAAGTTTTATTAACGTGAATTGAAATAGCGATACTGACAGATTTTTAATTGAATTCTTCTAAAAGGTTTTTTTTTCTCGAGTCTCTTAATTCTTATCGAAGAAAGCACAATCTTGAAGTAAGATTACGTCGTGATCCGACAAATTGACACAATCGGCGCGGAGACGATAATTTCTCGTGAAAAAAGGAATGGGAAATATAGAATAAATTGTTTTTATCGATTGATAAAAATAATTGAAATAAACTAAACCTTGTTTTCCAAATAAGGATTTTAGTTGCGATTTAATATTCGATAATAATAATTCATTTATCGAAATTAACGTCAATCACAACGAACAGAATATTATGCTTTGAATTTATTTCGTAAAGGGTTAAATATTTTGGCAACAATATTTGGTTGGCTCACGGCCTCGGTGCTTATTTTTACGGCGCACAGCGCGCTCCGGATAAACAATCGTGTTGTCAACCGCAATTTAGAGGCTCCAGGCGGTAGGCAGCGTGGAACTCGCTCCAGGTCGTCACATTATTATTTCACAAAACGCGATCACTCTTTGCGAGTAAGTAGCATTGCAGCGCAGCATACTGGACATTTCTATATATCTGTTATTTATCGAAGATCAAGCAATAGAATCGAAAGTCGACTGCTTCGAAATTACTGTCTCGCACCTAGCAATTTTTAGTAGAGGAAAGCCACCAATACTAGTATATCATCTTGTTTTCGGATAATATTTTTTAAACAAAAGCTGCAGATAAAACTTTAAAAACGTGAATACAAACTAGAAAGTGTCTTCTATCAGATAGTATAGCTTTTATAATACTGTTTCGTATTTTGTAATAATTAATGTTTTCGCAACATAAAAAAAGCGTCTAAAAAATTGAGCCTTAAAACTAGCAGAGTAGGCAGTAATAGCAGAATTCAGATACGATTCCGTAGGGTTGGAGCTAACTACAAAATAAATTGATAAGCTAAGTAATAAAATATATTTTTATGTATTAAATAACAAAGTTTATAAAATAAAAGCCTAGAATTAAATCTTCCCAGTTTGTATCCCAGTTTATATTGACATTTTATTAGTGTTTACGTGGCTTTGTTGCGTTCGACGCCATTTTTTTACCATAACTTTGCGGAAATCGTGGTCCTAAAAATTATGGGCCTAAAAATTGTGGGCTCGAGGTGTATTTGAGAAATACAATTGTGTAAAAGTTAGACAGTGATAACAATTTTTTGCGGGAAAACTGCATATAAATTAAATAAACTACTGTTTGGGGCCGAGTCGTACTAGCAGTTTATTTAAAAAAATTAAAAAAATATTTTTGCATGTATCTGTCAAATATCTTCGCGATCTTCGGAGGACTAAGGTATTAAAGAAAACGTGAAAAAATTTATAAAACATCTGTCAACATTGCAGTTAAAGATTTTGTAATTATTGTCTGCTTTTATGGAAAGAGAGAGGTGTATCGCTTTACGCTGCATAACAATTTTATGTTTCAAATTGCATTACGAGGAAAATGTGAAAGAAGAATATAAAGAAAGCAGTTTCAGGAAGCTACAAACATGTAAAATGAGCTAATATTATCAATAATATACGCACTATCATTTAATTTATACAATTTGCAAGATAAAATCGGGTAAATTTTATTCTCGCTTTTCAAAAATTTATTCTAGTAGATTTTATTTCGAAAGAAGTCATGAATGTATATAAATTATGGACTTTTATTTCTTCAATTAACTAAGCCGATCATGTTTTTATCAGTATTAATGCAATGTTTATTTTCCGAGAAACAAGAGAGTGCCAGTTTAGAAGGTTTATGTCAGTACTGGTGATTTTCCTCTAAGAAAATATTTAACTACGATAGAAATGAAGTATTCGAAACGTGAACTTAATTCCAAAAGGATAACCAGGAATAAACAAATCAGTGCAACGCCGTTCCTTGGAGGACGGAAAATCTCTGAACGATAACAACAACAATAAGCAAGTTTTAAAAATGAAAGATCTTTGAGAGTGGCGGTTGAAAGAAGGGAGCTTATAAAAATTGCAATCGGGAAAACACTGTCCAATTCACATAGGACGACTCCAAGAGGCCAATGCTCGACTCGCGCTATAATGTCATCGAAGAAAAACAATAAAATAAGCACACGGAAAGGACGGTTTTGCTGAAGTAAGACACAGATCTGAAGATAATTATATTGGATCAAAATAATTATATTGAACGCTCAAGTTGGTTGCTAGAATGTCAAAACTTCTACAGAATTATCGTGCTTGAGCGTTCTACATAATTATTTTGATAGTCCAATTCAGTTACTTTCAAAAAAATCTATATCTATAGTAACATTTTTAAATGCCTCAGCAAATCCGTTCTTTCCGTGCATGAATAATCAACCTACGAATAATTGACTCGAGTGAGTAACGATTTATAAACCAGGCGATGACTATTTTTTAGATATCTCGTGCGATTTATTCGAGATAAGAATTGAAGTAACGGGAAATGAGAATTCTAAATTATTGCTTTGTAATATATACAGGCAATTAATTAATTAAGCAATAATAATAATAATTATTATTATTAACAATAATTATTGCTTGTATATTTGAATTTTTCGCCACGTTAAGTTTTCCATTAAAATTTTCAAACTAATGACGCAAAGTAATACACGAATCGCCGAATCGAGTAATTCAAGTAACATTAAAAACTATCATATTGGTTATTTGTTAATAATTAAGTTAGAATGAATTGAACAAACACAATTGATACTATTTATTTTATATGACATGGTAAAATTTAAAAAAAATAGCAAATTATTCAGATGCTTATTTTTTGGTATCAATGTTCCTTTGTGCCTTTTCTTTAATAGGGGAGAGTTGCTAAATGCGTAACGGTCTTCTAAATCGTATTTCTCATCAATATTTCATATTTTTATAATATAAGCAACATTTAGTGACACAAGTATGAAATAAATAAAAAATAAGTAATATAGACAAAATTTAATAGGTTACATGTCGTTTTGAGCCTGTTTAACAGCATTTAAAAAATTCAGGTATAACTGATGTTAATTTTTTATTTAATTATATAACTGATAATTATGTAATTGTGTAATTTTATATCGAATTTGTATATTTTTAAAAAAGAAGGTTTATTGTAGAATATTTTACATTCATTGTAAATGGATAATTTATAATTATTATATATTAAACCGATAGTTTTATACAATATCAAGTTTTTTAAATCTTATTACTCTCTACAAATATTATAATAAACTATATTAATCTAATTGTAAGACCGAAAAATAAAAACAATAAAACTAATAATTTATATGTATAAAAAAATGTCAGTTTTAAAAGTAAATTCAAGCAAATTTTATTTCGACATCCTTATAGTTTTATATTATAATTATTTATAAATTATTAAATATTTAATCCTTTTTCGATAAATTATTAATAAAACAAGTAAATTGACGATTCCTTATATTTTCAATTTTTATTATTATTTTATTATAATTCATAAATTCGGTGCTTTCAAACAGAACGTATATGGAGCATGCATTATAACGAAAGAAAATGTTAGTGTTGTGAAATTTCTCTTTTATAACAAGGTAGTTTTCCCTGAATTTTTTAAATCAAACAAGTACTATAATAAAATATTTCAAGTATTACAATATGGTAAAGAAAAAAGAGAAAAAAGCTGATTCAAGAAAAGGCAAGTAAATTTTCAAGCGTTTCAAAATGTTTGCATTAATAGTCTTCAAAATGAAAAAATAAATTTAAGTGACGATATATTTAATTTAATTTTGTTGTGTGTGTATGTGTGATATATTTTTTATATTTAATTTAATTATTATTAATATAAATGTATTATAGTTTATTGTATATTATTATATACAATTACGTAAATCTTACAAAATAATTTATATGTGCAATTTATTATTCTATTTAAATTTTTTATTTAAATTATTTAAAAAAAATGAGAGAAAAAGCTTTAATTATAAAGTTATTAAAAAAATAATTTTCCAAAAATAACAATTACTTTATGAAACATTTACTTGAAATGAGTAAAATTCGATGCAAGAAATGTTTTTTTTTAAATATTGATTATTTGGACACTGTTATAACTAGGAGAGATACATTTTTATTTTATAGATCAACATAGTATCCTCCAATGTTGTTTACAACTCCGCTGCTACACTCTAATACCAGTGAATGACAATTTAACTTTTATTTTATTGAGGTAATGGATCTGTGAATAAATGTTGCAAATATATTGTATACAAAGATGCAAAAACATGTGTTGAACGAAACAGATATAATATCAAACAAATACGAATAGTCTCTCATGGATGCAATACTTCGTATATTCTAGTTTGTTACAGTCTATCCATCTATTGAACATTTGACTTTATATCAATTACAACTAAAAGAATGACATGGAATTCAATAAACATTTTATTGTAGAGCAAAAAAAATTATGTAAAAAATTTATATAAATCTTAGAGTTGATCAGTTTATATTTCTTGTCAATTGTATTAAAAGATATAATTTTTAAGAACAATGTATATTTTTAACACATTAAAAATGATTTTGATTGCATATACATAGATGTATGACGTAATAATGAAATTTATACGTACGATATGAAAATTTTTTAAAGGCATATATCGCGTGAGAGTACGGAAAATTCATACTGACAGTAATACTGATTGTGCGGAAAATGCATCACGCCTTTTGGATCTCATGTCGTTTGTTTTGAATATATTACCCGATACCCTTTTGAGATGAAATTCAAGTAACGACTGTAAATACGAGCCTTAAATTCTCTCGATTCGCGCTAATAATATTCATTCATCGAATTTCTTGGATTATAGTTACAATTTTCTACCAAAAATTTCAAATTACATAGTTTAATTTGCAATTTTTATTCATGAAAGTTTATTAAAATATTTATTAATGTTTTTTTTATTACAATATGATTAATTTTTAAAAAGTTAAAATAAATGTTTAAATTTTAAACGTTTTTAAAAAAATTAAATAAAAATTTTTCCTACACAGTGAGAACTTTCTTTTAAAATTTACTCTCAAAATAGTAATCCTAGTAGATAGAACAACATTGTATTTCGAAGAATTTTCTGTGATTTATTTATATCTATCACGGTAAAGTATAAAACATGTTTAATTTTACAATCTGCTTGGTAATTTTTATTATGTAGTTTATAATATCTCTCTTTCTCTTTGTTTCTCTCATATATTTAAAAAATTGATATTTCTGATAATTTTTGATAAGCTGACAAGAGTTGATTAAAGCTTATCGTCAAACGTGGAAAAACTCGTTGCGAATTTTGCGATAAAACATAATGAAAAATTATCCTTTTATACGCTCGTTTAGTATATTTATGAATCGAAGGGATTAACTATACGTGTTACTAAAAAGTGCGAAGTAATTTGATTAATATTCTTGCCCCGTTCCCCAACATGATCGACGCGCGCATCTAACAAATGAGTGTAATTATCTACAGGCGATGACAATTAGCTGCCGGTAGCGCGAGCTTTTCTTGTTATCGATTTCCGGCTAGACGCGGTAAGAATAATGAGTTACCCAAAGTAGACGTACAATACCGGTCAAGGTGGATAGAAATTACACAAGATAGAGACAGAACTTTCTCGCATATCTGTACAATCGAGTGTGCGCATGTAATAGAAAATGGAGACAAACGGTATTAATTAAGTATATAATCGCGATTTAAACTTTTCAGACTTCACGTGATTGCGAGTTAGCGATCTTGAAAATCAGCAGTGAGATTCGTCACAGATCACATATCGTACCTACGTAACTTGGTAACTTGGCAGCGTAACAGGGATTTGCATAAGCGCGTTTGCACAAGAGATTATTTTAAAGTACTTGGAGTAATTCTCCTGCTGCGTCACATCAGAAATGATTCTAGTAGGAAATTGGCTATTTGATAAATATAAGGTATCTTGACTGAATAAGAGCCTCAGAGTTTATTTTAGAAGAATAGAATTTTTCAAAAACTATATTTAATAGAGAACTATATTTTAAAAATAGTTCTAATAATTCGATTTAATAAAGTTTAAAGAAATAAAATTAATTAAGTAGATTTTATTCATCCCAGGTACTTTATAATTAATATACCTTATTTATTTACATGTAATATAACTGATTTCATACTTTTATTTTATTAAATTGTATTTTCCGTGCTACGATTTTCGACTGTAATTTCTCGAACACATCATTAAAATATGGGCTTTTTAAATCTATGAATATAGAAAAGTTGCCGAATGAGTAACATTTATTTTTATAACATTTATTTTTATTATATTATATAACATTTATTTTTATTATTTATCATACAATACTGATTTATACGCAAATAAACGTTGAAAATTGTAATTTGATGTTTCAGATACCTCCTACTACATGTGTTTAACCTTTTACCAATAACAAATTAATTTATTATAACACTTTTTCCAATATGTTGCAAAAGATACATTTTAATTATAGAGATACATTAAAATTACATGTAGATGAAACACATTTCTTATTATATTATCCATTTTTGTGGATCAGATCGAACTACCAGATATTATTTATTATCTAAAGCCTCTAATGAATTAAGTATCGACTTGTCATTTGTAGTTAACTTCGAAAAATTAACAATTCATCGTCTTACTTTACCATCTTATTTCTTTTTCACTACATATTTAATAATAAATAAATAAATAATTATAATATAAAGAAAAGGCATCGAAATCAAACTGGTTTGAATTTATTTTTGTAAATGATACAATTTTATTCAGAACAATTAATAATTTACTGTTATCACTTATCAGTCTTGCATTAATTTCATTTATTGAAATAAGATTTAAGGTTGTATGGATTTAAGAAACTTAAGAGATTTAATAAAAATATTGATTTAATCTTTATAGTAATTGCAAATATGTAATACAATGAATGTAAAATATTATAACATTAACACAATAAACATGTTTTAATTTCGTCAATCCAATACGACTTATTATAATATTATTTATTATATGTCGCCTGAGAAAAGGCGTTTATTTAACTTATATTGGTGCGAGAAGATATCATCACATGCCTCGGTAGTCGAATTGATAGGTCGCCCGCACGGAATTCAGGAGGTCCAGGTTCGAACCTTGGTTGAAGTGTTATTTTTTCGCAATAAAATTCTTTGCAGTCTTCCGAGGAGGAGGGATCTTATATATGCTTCTAATGCATTAATATTACATATTCCGACTTCATGACTGTGATTCAAGTCCGACGAATATGCGGCGCGCAGTTTGAGTTGGAAATTGTAAAAATTAAAAACTATTATTCGGCACTAACGATAAGAATACCGTTACGAATGACATAGGTTTTCTAATCTCATGCTACAATAAACATTCTTTTATATGAAAATATAAAAATTCAATATAAAATTACACGATTATATTATCAGTTACATAAAATTATGAAAAAGTAAGTAAAGTCAATTCAAATTTTTTAAAGTATTATAGTATGAACAAAAAGGATGAGATGTAACCTTTTAAATTTTAGTCTATATTACTTATTTCTCATTTACTTCATATTTTTGTCAGTAAATGTTGCTTATGTTAAAATATAAAATATTAACATTATTCAGACGGCCGGTATACATTCAGCTACTCTCCCGTACAATTAATGACATGGAGAAAAGAAGAGTTGTAAGAAAATGTTTGCTATATTTTGAAAGAATGTTTTCCGCTCGGCTTTCTCGGTAGAAGAAAGTATAGCATAGTCCACGTGACGCCACTTTAACCTCGTATATGCAACGCTATCCTTCATCGACACTGGCGACAAAACCGCGGGTGGTTTTTATTAAAATGTTGAACCCTCCTCCATCTCTCCCCATGCGCCGCTGAAGAAATCAATTCGACTCCGACGACGATATTACCGACCTTTTCTCGTCCCTCTTCGATCCCCGGCGTCACTCTTGCCCGAAATTTCGATTTCGTTTGAATCACGCGCGCGTGATATCGATTCACCTGCCGGATGAGAAAAAGGAAGATGGGATGCGGAAATTGGGGGCGAGGAAGGGTAAAATATCTCGGGGGTCGGGGCGACGTCCTGAAAGGGTTAGAAATGGGAAGGCGTCTCGCGTTTCTTGGAGACGCGTTTAGATCGCTGCGAATTCCCGATTTCAGCCGTAATCCGCAGGATCCCTGTAACCGCGAGGGCGCAGATAGATCATTTCCACCCCCTTTGCAGCACGATGTGCTGTGCATCTTGCCGTGAATAGGCACATCATCCCACTGAATTGAGTTGTCGAGAAAGTAAAGGCAAGTTGTAAGCTGCCAAATATACGTGCATTCCTCTACAATGGATCGTTATAACAAAACTTACAAAGATGTTTAATATTTAGAACTGAACGCGAATTGAGAGAAAACAGACCAAACTGTAACAAGTCGCACAAAGACGATATATTTTCATTTTTAAGTTTAAGTGGAAATTACTGGCCGAGTACCAACTTTTAACATTGAGTATCTAGATATATAGCACTAAATATCAATATTAAAAAAAAACTAGCAATGGAAGATGACATAGCAATTGGCCAAGACTTAAAATATGGTAGTATTACGGTACGGGAATTACGGGATTACAATGAAATCTCAAAACAGTAATAAAAATTGGTATTAATTATCTATAAGGCAACGATATCATGTACTACCAATGAGATATTGATGATTCTTAATACTCTAACAGTAATAAAATATTGTACAAAAAAAAGTCGATACCAATTCTGCATATTGTAACACTAGCAAATGTTAATACTGATTCTTAATGTTATAATGGTAATAATATTATATTAAAAATCGATAGTGATTATCAATATTTAAACGGTTTTTTTTTATTGTAGAAACGTTGAGAGCTCGCTCTAACACGAGGGAGAAAATTCAAGTTTTACAGGAGTCCATTAATTATAATATCGTGCGGTATTTTTCATGAGAAAGAGAGAAAGAGAGAGAGTTTAGCCGCACGTTTCTCCAGTGTCCTGCACTGTTTCGCGCTAAGAGATAATCTTTCAATTTCAATATGGATAATGGTACCAAAAATCTGTTGACAATATACTATTAAAAATAAGCAGCAAAATTTAATGTAATGTAACAGAAACAAATTTCAAGCAGGTACATTAAAGAAATTTAATGTTGTCAAAAATGTACTAAACTTTGTGCACATACCTTTCAGTATTAAATTTAATATACTTGTGTAATTAAAAAGTATATTGAATATTATTACATTTTTAACAATGTGTATTAATATAGTTATCAATTTCAGTATCGAAAATCTAACAGTACAGGAGGTATTAGCTCCCCCACCCTTTACGTTTGTATTATAAATTTAATAATTTAATGATTAACTTCAATAACGTATTGCAATCAGTCGATTCTGGATTCAGAGATATGGAATATTTATTAGGATGTTCCTTATAAAAATGTAACGATGCGTAATGGATCAACAAGAAACAGCAATAATACGTCCTTCTTCCCGCAATAGTAAAAGATTTAAAAAATGGCTTTTGTTTTAGGAAAAAGTTATAAAATTGTTATAAAATTGCATATTTATTTTTAAAAAAAGATATTGCAGAATGTATGCAAATATATACGTACATACAGACAATCGTCCGCGCGAGAGGGACAGTCGCTCGCGCGTGAGGGACAGTCGCCCGCGCGAGTGGGACAATCATACGGCCTACAGCACTAGTACCGCACCAAGCGATAGATGGCCGCGAGCGCAAGTAGATACTAGAGTGGGTAAAAGTAGAGTGGTGCCAATGCTGGTCGGTCTCTCTGATTGGTTCCGCCATTTCATGGCCAATTTCCGGTAGCCAGTGTGGTGGGAGATTCCTCCACGATAGCCAGGCCGCCTGAGTGCTTGTGTATCTAAGCGTAACCTCACTTTTTGTATGTTCATGACATTTGTAAAGTCAAGTAGTAAGTTATTGTTTTTTAATAATAGGTTCAACAAAAGAATTTTTTCGCTACCTATGTTACCTACTATATCTGTGTGTGTGTGTGTGCTTACCGCTTCACATAACTTGCATCATAATTCGTAAAGGAGATTCAAGAAAGCTCACTTAAAAAAAAATACTCTTAATAATATAGGTTTCAATTCCATAATAAATTTTTCATTCATTCATATTTAAGGGTATTAAATTTGAGAATGTCAAGCTGATTGAAGAATAAATTGTCCATTTACGTAGTTTAAATTTACGCGCTTCAGTTACGCTATCAATCATTAAATGGTGACTTCCGGCTAATTGGCACCACTCTACTTTTACCCACTCTAGTAGATACTCGACTGCTTAAAATCCTGCAACCAGGATATAAGAATCGACGAGCGATTAACAAAATTTGCGTAAATTTGGCTTCAGGCATTATTTATGTCTAAAGCCTAATTTATGAATATTTTCTATCGGTATCTCTGATAGTGATGCCGTGTTGATTCTCCAATTTGCAGCACACCGCTGCCAGAAGGAACAGCTAGCACCCGCTGGCACTTCCCCCCCCCNTCATCGGCCTGCGTCGAGCAGCCGAGGCCGATCTCTGGTTGCATAGAGATTCTTTTCATTGGATCGGAATGTACTGTATTAATCTGTAACTTCCGTTGATCCTTCAAATACCTTAATCTTAATAGCAAATTCATATCTTCGAATATAAATAAATGCTATTATTGTTTCTAAATATTTGGAGTACTTAAATCTTTTTTACAGAAAACAATATTTACTTCGTAACTAGGCCTAATACGAATAAAATAACGATTAAAATAGAACGGATCTGTGGAAATGGAATGTTATCTATTATTATGGATAAATCTAAATTACAGAAACTCCAAGAAAGGTACATGACTTAAATAAAAAAATTAAATTCTAATGAATGTGTGTGTGGAAATATAGATTAACGGTAAAACTACAATCAACTTATCGAATAACTACTCTGGTATAGAAATTTTGAAGAGAAAACTGTATTAGACCTGTTGAGGATTAATCTAGTGAGAAATTGTACATCGAGTCGATGTCGATTCGATGATTTCAACGATGAATCGACGTTGATTTTCTTACCATTTCTCATTGGATAAGGAGTTACATTACCAAAATTCCATGCTATTGTTTAACTTTGTATAATTCGAAATATATACATACATACAGCTAAAAAAATATTAAATGACAAAAGGCACTCATATATACTTATATTCATATGATAATATGCTTAAATTTAAAAAGAATAACGAATGTGTAATTAAATGCTAAAATTTATCTTGACAAAATTCTTAAAAGTAAAAATGCCTTACAACATATATATCGGCTATTGCGTATTAGTATTGTATATTAGCGTCATTACATAACGGGCTACTGAAAAAATGATTCCATAAGTAATTACTAGAATTTGTCATTCAATAACGGAGATATTACGAGTGGTCATTATATTAACAAGAGCCATAATATCACCTTCTCCTCTATACTGGTTCAGTAGTACTATTCAATATTGATCTACATGGACTAGCATCATAATCTTGTTATTTTAGTAGTTCAGTATAGGCCCAGTACTCAGTAAAATATGAACTTATTTTTTGGTACAATATCGGTATCTCGTCGATACTGATTTAATGTTTTTTATTACCACTTGAGCATTCAAAATTCTTTATTGATTGGACAATTCGTGACTTTAAACGAGTGTTTATTTTGCAACTAAAAAAAAGAAATAGAGAATGACAAAGATGAAAGAAACGTGGTGGAATTTTCTCCGCCGTTTATTTTAGGAAGGTAAATAACTCGTTCTCTGATCACGTTGGGCTGATTGATCTCGGATGTGTATCGGGTTCACGCTTTCGTTGGCCAACATTTGGTCCAACAATGATCGTCGATCACCTCGAGAATCGTACGACTTTTGTGATATAAACGGCACGTGCACCTAGATCACGTGGACTTTAACAATGGCGGATTCTTTACTGTGCACAATGCACACGGATCGGGACATCAGGAGTCCACTCGTCTTTGCTTGACCGTTTATAGGACGCGATGGAGCGCAAAGAATGGCGGAGAGAAAAGAGGCTTTCTCTCGAACAGACATCTACGCATCGACAGTGAATTCTAACGTTCGGATTAGATTTAAGAACTATTCGAATACTCGTTGTCATTTTATCTGAACTATTGATCCGAACTATTATTTTCGCACCTAGTTAATGAATAATTTCGCTAAAAAATGTCTGTATATATGTATAATCAAATATAAATATCTATATATATATAAAATAATTATATATGAAGTATGTCCATAAAATATTTTCTTTTAATCTCTATTCGTATAAATAGGAAAAATAATAAGAAGAATTGACACATAATTAGGATAACTTTGTTCTCCTATAAAAAATAAAGTTCTAGCAAATGAGAAAAAATGGCCTATATTGATATATACAATTATATACACTGAGGGAAAAATTACTAGACTTTAGTAAATATTTATTCAAATAGTATTAATGAAATATTGACTAAATGTAAATATTTATTTATTTAATACAAAAACCATTAATTTAAGTATTATTTTTTATAGAGTAAATATTTATGTATTATAAATAAATATTTTATTACTATTCGAATAAATATTTATTAAAATTTAGGAATTTTTTCTGTGTGTATGTGTATGTGTGTAATTTTACACATACACATACAATTTTGTATTATATAATAATTGCTATAATACTTTTTGGTATAAACAATGCCAAAGTTATTTTTTAAAATTATTTTTCAATTATTCCTCCTCTTATTTTCTTGTAAAAATAAGTAGAAATTAATATATAAATTATTCTATTTAAATTAGAAATTAATATATAAATTATTCTATTTGAGAGAAAGAAAACATATATATATGAACATATTTCGTAATTATATATATTTATAATTGTAATTATATATATAACAGATTCTTTTTACTAAGATTCTATGGTTCTTTATATGTTAATTTAATATTGAAGTATTGTGTGTCTTTAATAAAATATTCGTAAGCTCAAGATTTTCAAATAAAATAAAAAAAGTAACAAACAAAAATCCGTTTGTCAAAAATTTTGTTTTTATAAGTAAATAAATTTTGTATTTTCTTTAATCAACTAAATAAATTTTTTTTTAAGTTTTCTTATAAAATTCTAATAAAATTGAATAAAAAGAGCCAACATGAAACAAACTACTTTATCTACTCCGGAATTTCTTCAATTCTGATCATTAATTCTTACTTAAAAATCCTTTGAAATAACAGATGTACAAAAAAAATGTAAACAAGTATAAACAATATCAAGAAACTTCAAGTATCAAACATTACGTAAAAGAAATTCGATGTAAAATTTAAAGCTAAATATATGGTTAAACAAGTCCAATGACTTACCGCTTAGAAGGAAGAGTCCGCAGGCTACGAGAGTCCTATGATCGGAATAACAATGGCCAATCATAGCTGACACCGTCGCGGCGAAGATCAGGACCGCTGCGACCACTTGAAACGGCGCAGAGATCCTGAAACCAAAAGACACACTTTTAGACAGTCAAAGATAAGAAAGCGTTCACATTTGTACAGCCTCAAACACCGCGCAATTTAAAGGCGTTCTTTTTTTTTATTTTATTTCATATCCCGCGTTTCCTGGGGAGAGAGAAATGATAACAACAATTATTCAACCTCGCTCTTGAAATTGATGGCAATTTATAGCAGCCTTATTAGGCTGTTGAAGTGTGACTTTATGTCTTACTATTTCTTCACGCGCGTCAAACTGGGAGTAAAGATCGTAAACGCAAGGCGTAATCGATCAAGAACGTTTTTGCGAGAGTCGAGAACGAAGACGATGATATCTGTCAAGAATAGCGATTTATCTATTGCAGCTTCCTCTATTTAAGATTCTGCACACAAAGTTGACTTTCTGAGTCAGATTTCTAATTTATTAAATATGTATTCTGTAGGCTCTCCAAACCGTGCAAAACGGAGATGTGACGGATGCGCGTTTCCCGATGTTGAGGAGGCTAACAAAATTTCAATTAAGAATTATAATTATAAGAGTTACATTTATTTTTATTCAAAATAAAGAATTAGCAACTACGGTTATTAAGAGTCCAACAGGCGCAGATTAATTTTGCGTATATTATCTTATTTAGCCAAAACCAACAATTAGATCATGTAAAAAAGAGTTCAATAATATTAATTAAGCTTAGATAATAGTTACCAAGTGAAATAGTTTCAATTAAATATTCAATTAATACGATCAAATATTTAGCAATATTTAGTGACGGTTTAATAACCATTTAGTAATTGATTAGTTATCATTATTACGTTTGTTTACTATTAATGTAATTAATAAATATTAGTATTTGATTATATTTATCAAATATTATATTTATTTGAAATTACTTCATTAAAACTTAATTATTATTATTAAAATCTTTTTTTTAGTATTTGTTTTGATCTCCTTCAGGTCCTTCCAGCGCAACAATACAGAAATGCATACAGCATTAATCATCATTTACCGCTTGTGACTTATTCTATGATATATTGAATATGATAATATGCAAAATTGATCTGAATCTCTGCTGGACTCTTAATAGCCTTAGTTAATTCTTTATTTTAAAAATTTCAAGAGTCGTATTTAGATTATTTTTATTGCTTTTATCAAATTAATTCGGATTAAATTAATTTTGTATTCAATTCATATTTATAATTGATAAAGTAATAATTTAAATTTAATGAAATCTTCAGTGTTTTAATGAATGTTGTCGGTGATTCTTTGAATAATTGAGTTTCAAAAAACTTGAAACGCTTTACCTATTCAGGAATTTACTATTAAAAAAGCTCAAGAAAATCAGAAAATATGATAAATGTGTGATCAATGATTAAAATTTTATTTATTTATTTATGTACATTTTTAAATAAAAGTGGAATATAACAAAACGAGAAAATAATCTAGAAGAAATATTTTTCCAAATATATTTTATTTGTATTTGTGGCATCTGCTGGAAGAGTTTTAATAAGTTAAGTCATATTCATTCTTCAATGGTGCAAAATAAAATTAAATGCTTTAGCAGTATTATCAATTAAACATAAGGAAAGAAAGAAATTTGGATTTTTAATTAATAATTAGATCGATAATGTTTTTAATTAATTGTTGAATGTTTCTTATAGAATTTATTATAGATTTATGAAATTCTACTTGTGTGTGTGTGTGTGTGTGTGTGTGTGTGTGTGTGCGCGTGTGTGAGCGTGTGTGTACGCGTGTGTGTGCGTGCGCGTGTGCGTGCGTGTGTGTGTGTGTAGTTCTATTTATAAATCATAAATCTTTACTTGTATTTATATTTTGTATAATTTTGTCTTATTAAACTTTTCTTTTTAAAAATGTATTTGTAAATAAATATAATATAATTATGCTTCATTAATTACATTTTATGATATTTTCTGATCCACTTAAACTTCCTTAATAGTAAATTGATAATTAGGTAAAGAGTCCCAGTCTTATCTTTGTACCATCAAGGCTTTAAGAACTTATTGCACGTCCTTAATTCTCTTTACTATTAGATTAACATATTTCATTAATGGAAACATGCATCCTGGGCTATAAAAGGGATTAAGAAAAGCTTTCTAGCTCTAACGGAGGAATAGTCGCGCGTCTATAGTTCAAAAATTTATTCCACAAAAAGAAGAAAGATCCGACGAGAGGCGTGAGGAATATCGAGTACACTTTCCACGATGGAACTTCAACGGAGACGGCCTCTACAACTCCACGAAACGCTTCGCGAAATTCCTGCCATACTCCACCCTTAATACTTACCCCTCCAGCTCCTCACATCCGACACGAATGCAGCCTGCGCCCTCGGAGGAACGCGAGTCGTTACATCGCGCGAGGGATTGTCAGGTGGAGGGCGACCACCGCGAGACGAGTTTCGAAACAGAGCTATAATACACGTATTCGTAGCTATCAGGGTAAATGGGGCATACCGGGTAACGGGCGCGCGGCGGCTCGCCTATCGACCTGCACCGACGTTTAAGTCTCGATCTCGTGGCAATTTCATGGCGCGGCTCTCGTCGGTTGCGGGATCCTCTTGTTTCCGCGCGGGCTCGAATCCAAGCATCTGGATATCGCGGCATTCGCGCGTGATCAGAACGTTGAGCGAGAATTATTTAACGAAAAATGTCCGATAATCCGCGAATCCGAAAAAAAAACACTAGATTTCGAAAATACACATGGGACGACAATAAATGTTGCTGAAGTTGAATAGCTGTTATTTTGTAATGAGAGAAGGGAAAGAGGACAATAAAATAAATTAAATTATTGCTATACTGTAAAAAATTATTACTGTAGAAGAAAAACCCGTTTTTATTAATAATACTTCAGAATTGGCCACATCGAGCATTATAACATAGATAATTGCGCTTAATTAAATTTAAACTAAAGAAAAATTATTTCAAATCGCGATACATGTTTCAATCTTACTTGGTCTTCTTCAGTCGCAAATATAAAAAAATTAAGAATGGAACTTTTAATTAAAAATATATATATACTTAAATCGGTAGATGTGTTAAATTACGAATAAACAGTATCAAAGTCAAAAGTCAAATGTTAGACTACTAGTGCTAGCAATAACGAACAGTCATATTACTCGAGACATAATTTTTTGGTGTTTAAATTTTACACATTTATATTCACCATTGGTTAGGCATATAGATCATTTAAACTCACTTCAACTTTACAATCTTTTTACGTGCAAATTAAAGACATTCCGCTTTTTAATTCTTGACTGATTCCTTTTGACTTTGTATTAAATCTCGTCCTAGAAAGACTCAATGGTTTCTTTTTCATGACGGAATTATCGTATTTATTTAAAGGATCTGCTACATCACCGACACGTCTCCGATCAGAAATACATTTGACTTTGATATCGTTTATTTGTAATTTAACTAATCTATCGATTTAAGTATGTTTTTTTTTTTAATTAAATGTTACGTTCTTGATTTTTTTACATCTGACTCAAGAAAACCAAGTAAGATTGAAACATATTATCGTAATTTGATGTAATTCCTCTGTAGTTCAAATACAACTTTTGTCTTAAAGTAATGTTTAATTAAGTGCTATAATTCTCGATGTAGCCGGTTTTAAATTATTATTCGTTTTCATATTGGTGAACTTGTTGATATTTTTACTATTTTTATCACATACAAAGAAACTACATATAAACTTGTGATACTAAATATTACAAAAAAGAGCTGCTAACTTGCCTGGTTGCATGGCTCAATGATATATGTTCTCGAAATAGTGATTATTCAAATTTGTTTAATCCTTAAACATAGCATAAGGGTCTGAGACTTATACGAAATTTCTATCGCTTGCTGTGTGCAGAGGGAATGAGAAAGAAGATTTGGATTAGGGGAGGGAAAAAAATAAAGGTCTCCACTAGAGGATCGTCATGTTGACCAGCTACAATGCTCAACTAAAATTTAAACGGCACGGAAAAGAAAATTTTTTGTCATATTTGTTATATAATTTTATTTTAAATTTAAATTATTTCTTGAAAGTATTTTTTAGCTTCAAAAAGCGATATTATAAAGTCCTCAAAAGTTTTTTGCGAAGACAAGATTTACTAAATAATTTAAGAGAAGCGAATTTTTTACAATTTTTTACTTTTGCTTGGTTTTGCGCAATGGTTTCTCCTTAATAACTTTACAATAGACAATTTTTATGCAATGTCGTTTTTATTCGATCGTGTTTCTAAGATTGAACTTTTATTTGAAAAAAATTTGTTGAAAAACACAGATTTGAATCAATTATGACTTCTCAAAGCTGCATAGGTCATCCAGACCTATGTGCTATCTTTACTATTGGCGCCAGATGTGCTGTGTTTAAGAGTTCGATACTTTTGAAGCAATCGGTACTTTTGAAAACAATTAAAAAGTTTAATTGTTTTCAAAAGTATCGATTTCACACACAAAAAAAACAAAAAACAAATAAGTCCGATTTTCACAAATCTGGAGTTAAATTATTTTCTGTCAATAGCGTCACACCGCGAACAATTTGTTTTGGCACGAATCAAACAAAAAAGGGGAAATATAAATATAATTATGTAGTAAATATAAAAAATTTCTACAAGAAGCAAAACAAATCACCCTTTCTTCAAAAGTTGATCGTTTTTAATAAGTTTTCAAAATATCAAAGTATAAAATATTGTTCTCATAATTATTACATGTTCGGAAAAAATAACCGTTATGCAATAAACGGTTTGCAAATGAGAAGTAAATATATAAAATTCATGAAAAATCAAACAAGTCCTAAGTCTTTTTTTTTAATAGAGTCTCAAAATATTAATCATAGCCTACAACGTTATTCTTATACTTCTTATATGTCTGAAAAAAATTACTATCGGATTTCTGTTATTCACTGAGAATAATCCAAAGCAAGGGTCGAAACGTATGAAGCTTGTTAATTATTGATAAAAAATTGGATTGTTACACATAGAACTTGTGTTGGTTCTCTTATCGGCTTTTTATCTTGCTAAAAAATTATATTTACACTTTATTAATGAAGATTTAAAAAATAAAAAGTTTTCTGCTTTCTGAAAATTTAACATTTTAGACTTGTTTGTAGAATACTCTTCAATTAATTATAACTTTCTAACATTAATAATTTTATAGATAGAGAGAATTTTAGGATGACATAATTGTTTTTGAATTCATCTCAATAATTTTTAATTTTGGCATAAATTCTAGATTATTTAAAGTCGGCTAAAATTATTAAAATTAATTCCAGTAGAATTTTCAGTTAGTTGAAACTAAGCCATTATAATAATTTCCCATAGAGTTTCGCGTAAATAAATCATTTTGCGTGAAATCGAGAGACCGTTGGACCGCTGCCGGAACAGTTTGACGAAATTAAGCTCACTTTTGGCGCTTCTGGAACTCAAGGTTTCAGAGCGTAAAGCTCGAAACTCTCGGCTTGCACGCCACAATGCAATCGCGCGTCGTCTCGCAGTTCCGTCGTCGTGCGGTAATACCGTGGAATCGAATTATGCGGCGTCGGTCGCCGCGGGAGATGGGAATTAATAGTTTCGGTCGGCGAGGAGAAAAGCTATGCGTCGACGCGGCGATGAGGGAATAGGGACGCCGGCGTTGTTCGCCGATGGGACCGGGTATGGATATTGGGCAGTGGGCTGGCGGACCTGCCTAGCAATAAATCAGAGCCGTCCTGCGGTAATATACTGCTCGGTCAGCCTGTTTAACCGTAATAAAGCGCATTGCTCCCAGAGCGACTGGAATCGAGAAGTCTCGCAAGACACGGTTTTCGATGTTTCCGTAAACTCCGCAGAATCGATCAACATTGCGTTCCAGTATTTGTCTCACGATTCTGAATTGTGGTAGGATATTACATATGGTTAATCTCCTGAGTGCTGATGAAGAATTAAGCTACGAATGCTTTTCCATTGAAAAAAGTGTCCTGCACTGAGAGAAATGTTTTGTAAAATCAACCAAAGTTTGGTTGATTAGTGATCAAATGAATTTTATAGTGATAGTCACTAAATATATAGTTGCTTTGACCAAACAATTTGTAGTCTTAACCAAATAATTATTTTCATACAACAAATTACAAATAGTTTTTGGTTTTTTTGTTAAATGTAACAAAGTTTTTGGTACCAGTAACTATAAAATTCATTTGATCACTATACTACCAAACGATTTCTCTCAGTGTGATTATATCAGCAAAATGTATTTGATAGAATTCGTTTTTTATAAACTAAACAGAATTTCTGATTATCATAAATTTTGCTTTAATATAGCAAAAGTGTTTGATAGACGTAACTATAAAGATTTAATTAGCATTTTCCGGTGGATCTATAAAAACTTCTAGTTATATTACGCAAGACATATTTCTTATAACGAAAAAACACAGCACAGGATAAAAGAAACGTAGCATTATGAAATTTTATCGACATTCTAATAAAATATTTCCTTTCACCTAGACATCTTCAAATTTCAATAGGTTCAAAGTAATGAAAATTTGTATTTTGTTAATTTTGTACAAAAATTAATTCAAGGAACTTGATAAGTCCTTGAAGTTACATATGACAAATGTATTATTATAATATAATGACATCTAATTACAAGCACCAAAATTTGTATCTCCCACGGTGTAATTATGTGTACGTTAGCTATTCATTATATAATTAAGTTTTAATAAATTTAGTATCATTAATGAGAAATTCTAATAGATTTAACAGGAAAGAATTAATTACATCATCTGGTAATTCTTACAACAATTCTGATTCAATAATAAGTTATAATAATAAGTAAATCTGATTTTAGAACAGATTGTGGGTTGTATTGAGATTAAGTCTATCAGAATTCTGAATAATACAACATAAATAATGCAGATTCTTTTTTCATTGCAATAAAAGAGCAAATTGCAAAAATTTTTGTAGGTTTTTAAATTACCGAAATTCTTACTTCAGGAAAGAGCAATATTTTAAAATTAAAAAATACGAACTCTTGAATGATACAAAATTATTTTTATAAAAGTGTACATATTGGTGAATAATACACGTAGTTAATCTTTTTCTCATGTATGCTTACAATGATTAAATATATATTCATGCTTATAATGTTTAAAAAGTTAAGGCTCTTACCATAGAAATTATTTCAGAAAAAATCATTATGATTTTACTCAATAATTTTTGATGATGAGTTTGTAATAAATTTTTGATATGTCTATATATATGATTTTAACTAAAAAAATATTACTTTAAAATTATTGACATATCAAGAATACATCACAGAATCATCGTCAAAAGTGTATCGAGTAAGATCGTAAAGATTTTTTCTAAAATGAAAACTTTCACTTGATGATTTTGTATTCTATTTAGATGGCGCTGTGTTTTGATTCTCAAATTATGAATTTTATCGTGTAAATTTAGTGGACACGATTTTGTTGAGTTGAAATTCGTTGAAGACGTAGTTAAGATGCGATTAAGCTCGCTTGGAAGTACGTGAGGAAAAATCACCGAGACTTCTGAGAACGTCGTGCTCGGCTGTGCCTCGAGAACGAAGTAGACAAAAGTTTCTTTCCAAGCGAGCGACAAATATCGTTTCCACCTCGATTCGATGGCAATCGAGGGAAAACAAACGCTCGCTCGAGGGGCCAAGGATAGATTATCCCGTCGATGCCTCCACGATCTTTTTTTTCTCGTTTTTTTCGACCCTTGTGCCTTAAGCTAACTTTTTTATATTCCATTCCTCTCGATCAAACATTAACATTTTTTTTCTTATTTAAACAGTTTGCTTAAGGTTTTCAATGTTTACTTCCCCCTATCAGATTCAGATTTTCATTATAATATCTAAAGGCATTTATAAAAACAGTGAACTTGTTTTATGTGTAAAACTTTACATATGTAACTGTATATGCATACATATCTTATTTTTCCATCTAAAAGTTCAAATTACGAATAATGAGAAACATAATCCAGTATACAAAAAATTCAGTCGTATTTAAAATAGTGTTCTAATTTTTGTATGTATGCCCATTTTACGTTTAAAAGAATGAAACAACTTCTCAAAGCTAACGTTTGTATTATAAATAATTATCGTTGAAATGGTAATATAAAAAATGATTTAGATTAAATTTTATGATTTATTTTTAAATATTTCACAATTATATTTTTATATTAGTTTTCCAAAAATTTAACAAAATCTTTCAATTTACTTCTCAAAATTTTAAATTTGTATAAACAATTTTATCATATACGGTTAAATTTTACATAAAATTGTTTTTAATTGTAAAACTTTTTATTTATAAAATTTTTAAACATAATGTATAACAAAGGAGCATGTAAGCCCGGATGTATTTACTAATAACTTTGTTTATTTATAACAATATCAATTATATAAATTTTCAACCGAAAAAAAAACAGTACAGTTCGTTCCTCCGAACTGACAAGTCACGATACGAAATCATGATTATTCAAGAGCGAATATGAAAAAGTTGCAAGTTCTGTTTAATTCAATGTGATTGGCGAGTTTGACAACGTGTAGGCCTCTTTGATGAAGCAAATTAATCCTCCAAAAAAAAGAGGAATGGTCACTGGACAGTCAACCAGCGAATTATTGTCCTTGGTCTTGAGACCGGTGGATTGCTCAGCCGGAGAGAAGACCGCGCGCGAGATTATGTAATGTTATTGTTTGTTAACTGAGGATGACTCGAATCGGAGTCGAAACGTTCGTATTGTAAGACTTCTCTGCATGTGAGAAGTAAATAAATAATTTTTAAACTGTGCGCAACAACAACCGCGTTTTACTCTTGTAGCCTTTATATATTTTTTAAATTGACAATTTAGAGAGTACCACGTTTCGGTGTTATTTTGATTGAAAAAAAAAACAATAAAATTCTTCTTTACAAAAAAGCACAAGTTTACAAAAATAATAATAGAGGTAGAAGTATTTCAAAAAATATTTTATTTCTGGAAAATCTAAATGTATGATTAAAATGTATAAAAATAATCATAAAAGTTTCTTTTAAAACATTTTTTTATACATATTACTATTTTAACGTTAATATGTAAAAGTCCAATCTTATTAAAATTATATTTTTTTATTGTAAGTATTTTAATACATGGATTAATCTGTTATCTCTCCTTTAATCTCATATGTTATATTATGACATAATACACTCAGAAAAAAATTTATAGTGGTGGCAATTATAAAATGACAACTATACAAGTTTTATATATAGAATTAATGTACATAATTCAATAAACTATTTTACAGTTATGGTAACTAAAAACTTTAGAATCAATAACTATAAAATAGTTTATGTCATCACGTTAACAATATTTAAAAACAACTATTAATTTATAGTGAAATAGTACAACGTATAATAACATAATTATTTAGATTTTACTACTAAATAAGTTATGACGATACGTACTTTCAGTTTATGTACATGGTCGATTAAATATATAATCGGAATAACTATGATAGTATTAGTGCAGGACTCTAAGTGCTATGAATGAGAACGAGGAAATCCGAGTATGAATCTCAGTAGGTTCGATTTTTTCGTCACCTACATTTGTATTATTATTTTTATATAGTTAATCCAACAATTTTTATTATAAACGGGAAATATTATTGCATTTGCGTATATAATTTATTATTGTTTTATTACAACTTTGTAATATATAGTTGACACATCATACTTCATCCAAAGAATATTTTTAGGGCGTACAAACGTCCTTTGAACATCCCATGGACGTTCCTAGGAGGTCTGTGCTCTATGGGGAATACTATTTGTTCACAATGTATAGTTGTTGACACGATTTCTTTTCTGAATGTATACAATAGCTAGTGAACGTTTTCGTTCAATGAGTAATTCAATTTATATTATAAATCAATCAAATTCCTATTAAAATCAACTTAAAAACACAATATTTTAGATATTAGACTAGAAAGATTTATAAATTTTTTAATATTAGACATATTACGTATACTAAGAATTTTAAAGAATTTAAAAAATTTTTTATCTGAGCAATACAATAAAATTACTCATTGGTCTGAACCTTTAACCATTGCATATCAAATGCTGATCGTTATATTACTGCCGCTCAATGCTTCTTGTGTTTTCACCACGAATGGCGCGGTCCAATGGTGCAAGCCAGAATACAATCTCTACGAAAGAAAAACGCTCGACTAGCAGGCGGAAGACATTCACGACAATCGGGAGGATGCGTTACATCATCGACCGGTAGCATCCCTAACGTTTGCTTCGGACCAATTCGGACAATTTGACGAGCGGCCGGTCGGTGATATGGCGCCATTGCCCAGTTTCGGAGTACCTATCCCGGTGCGTAATGCCGCATAACCGTTCTGCATTACATACGGGTGTAGGATCGGTATGCGAGCGCAACCCTCTCCCCTTGT
>QKQZ01031215.1:0-10724 GCA_003595255.1 Solenopsis fugax | reverse complement strand
GTTGAAGTTAAAAATTAATGCATTTAAAATTAACTAAATTAAGTTAAAAGTTATTAACTTTTTTAACTTTTTGTTTAACTTTTAACTTTTTAACTAGTTACTACCCAAGCCTGGTAATCAGCATATAAAAGATGACTTCTGATGCTGCAAAAATTGCGACAATATGCTACTTATTTAATTAGAATTATATAATTGCAGTTATGCGTTTGTAGTAAAATGGCAACATATTGCTATATTGTGAAATATATAAATTGTATAACAGCAATATGACAACATAATCGCAACATTTAATTAATTGTAATTTTATGCTGTCATAATGGCATCATAAAATGTTTGCATTCTATGTCCAGCACGCTTGTCTATCTGAGTACTGGCGGTAATGTACGGGAATTTTGACCATGGCGGAAGGCTCCTTTCACCATGATTTTAAACGGTCCAACGAAAAAAGCCAAGTCTGTTTGAGGCCGGCTATGTTCGGACGTTTGTCCGTTACCGGAATATATTTTTATAATCATCGATTGTATCATGATATAAAGATTATGGATTTGCATCACAATTGGCCTGCCGGAACGACCACTGTGCCTTGCTATTTTCTACCGTTTTGATAGATCACCCAGTGATTCCAAGGATACATACCAATCAAGTAGTACTTAATCAAGAAGAAGAAGAAGAACGAAAAAAATTTAGATGGCTGCTCTTAGGTTTCTCTTTGCTACAGCAGGTTACAGCTCCACACGCGATCGATGGCGACACCGTGGCGCTGGCGGAGGTCCCATCCGAGCCTCGAACGTAGTTCTCAGGTAGTGAGAAGAGCGTATAGTAAGCGTTGCTTCAGAAATCGGCCTGAATGTGCATTTCATTGTGAGCATTGATATATGTATGTATAAGATCCCTCCTCCCTTGAAAAACTGTCGAGAATTTAAAAATAACTTTTCAGTTGGGGTTCAAACCTAGATTTCCCGAATTTCGTGCGAGCGTCCTACTAATTCGACTACCGAGGCATGTGATGATATTTTCTCGCAATAACCAATATAAGTTAAATAAATGTCTTTTTCCGAGCGATTTATAATATAAACAATAATAAGCCATATCGGACTGATGAAATTAAAACATAAGATTAGAAAGCCTATGTCAGTCACAGCGGTTCTTAGTGCCAAATAATAATTTTTTATTTTTACAATCTCCAACTTATTCAAACTGCGCGCCGCACATTCGTCGGACTTATTGAAACGCAGTCAAGCCGGAATATGTAATATTAACGCTTTAGAAGCATATAAAATGAAAAAGAGTTGATGACTGTATCCCTCTATCGCACAGGATCTTATCCCTAATTGCCTTATGGCAAATTCTGATTGTAAGGATGTTTGCAAATAATTGCAAATAATTTTTCTGTCTGTATATCGAAATTAACGCGCTATTGCGTTGTTCTATCTTTATCGTTCATTACAAGTGAAACAAGCATAGAGTGACACAACATAAGTATTCTAAGGCCGGTATTCATGGTCGTTTCTTATTTCAAGACCGTCTTAAGTAATGTCTTAAGATATTAATATAGACTCTAATTGGTTGATGACATCATAAGATGGTACTTAAGATGGTTTTAAATAGAAGAATCAACTATGAATACCGGCCTAAGGATCCATTCCGTTTCACACATCGAGTGCATAGTACATCAATCTCATCATGAGATTGATCGGAACAAAGTTCCGGAGGAAGAAATTACTCCTTTAAATCGTTCGTATTTCGTTTAAAGAGTTTTGAAGTGCAATTGAAAAGGTTTGTGAGTTATTCAATTAATTGTAAATAATTTTTTATTTTTACACCTGGCCGAAAAATTAACCGGAGATAAATTAAACAAAATTCTTGTATGAAATCGTTTGTATTTCTCTTGAAGACTTTTGAAATATCGTTAGAAACGTTTGTAAGTTATCCAGATAATCTGTTAATTAATTATGTAAGAATCATATAATTAATCGAAACATATATTTAAGTCGCTAATGTTCCGAAAGTTCCGCCAGCTGTCATCGGTCTCTCTAGTATTCCGAGATCTGTGATCGATTATAAATCTTTCAATATTTTTTATTTTTGCAATATCATACAAACGATTCCATACCAGATTTTTGTTTAATTAATTTTCGGTTAATTTTCCGGCCAAATACACGGTGTAAAAATAAAAAATTAATTACAATTAATTGAATGACCCACAAATCTTTTCAATTGCACTTCAAAACTTTTCAAACGAAATATAAACGATTTAAAATGGTAATTCTTTCATCCGGAACTTTGCCCCGGTTAATCTCATTCATCAGAGCAGAACGAAACGAATTCTAATTTTCCTACATAAGGATGTTTGAATAGTACGTTCTAAATACGAATCATTTGTATATTAATGTGTTTCTCAAAGTTCCCTCGCATTCAATTCCCTCGTCTCCCCTCATTATACCGGTCAACTAATTAAATTTAAAAAATAATCGAATTTCCACACAAAAGAATTTACAATTTAAATAAAGGTTTTTCGAGTTAGTTTTGATTCGTATATAGATACAGTTCATTATAGATTCTCTATTCGATTTTTTTGTACGGCTTTAATTTTATTTTCGAGAATTAGAATACATTAAAATCTCTTGTCATATAATAAGTTAAAAATCATTAGCTTTTTAATTTTATTATTTAATTTTTAACTTTTTAGTTACTATTCAACCCTGATAATATTTTACTACAATTTTTAATATTATTGAAAATTTTTTAAAGAAGATTAAATTATACATATATTAGCAAGATTATCATGTTTCATATATAAGCATGATATAATATATACAATTTTATTATATACAATTTTATATGTAAGCAAGAATATACAAGATCTGATAATTATTGATACAGCGCTCGTGAGTAGATAGAATGGATTAAACTGAACAGAAAGCTCTTGCATCATTTTGAGATTTTTGCAATAATTAAAAGAGAAATTAATTTATAAATTAAGATTTACAAATCAACATGAGTTCATAATAATTTTACGACAAGAGACTATCTAATATTTATAATTTTTAAACGTGTAGCATATATGAATATATAAAGATCTACGAATAAGTGTGACAAGAGATAAAGAAGCTTCGTGCTCAGCCGTCCTATAGTGAAGATCGTTGAAGAATATTGTATTTTGTGTGTCTGATCCGTCATTTTTTGTATTATTATACATAAAACCGCGATAAGAAAGAACTGGTCGGAGCTAAAAGTCATTGCCCCTAACAAAATAAAATGGAGAAGACTTGTAGATGTCCTATGCTCCACATGATATCGAGGAGATAAAAGGGAATTAATAATAATATACGTAAGTCTAGTACTTAGTTAATAGAACCAAGGTTCTGGAACCAAGATTGGTTCTACTAGTTGGTAAAACCGGTTGATTCTACTAGTCAGCAAAACCAAGGTTGATTCTACTAATTAGGTGAAAGGTATTTTTTCTCTCACAACGGGATGTTTACGCCTGGCCTGTAGAGTAATTCTACATGTCCGTTTTCAAGTGGGACGATCATTTTGAGATTCCGCGTTTGCACGAAGTCCTCTCTTAATATTAATTGTCGTTTTTACGTCTTTACACTTTTGGGATTACCGAAGCTTTATTATACTCGAGGGATTTCACCAAGAAACCTGAACGAAACTGTGCTTAAGACTGATTCTGGAAGGATTTTTGTATTCCATATGTGATGAGAATGGAGCTTATTCCTTTGCGTGGACTTTTCTATAAGTAATTTTATACGGCTGACGGATGCCGGTGAGTAGCCCAACGAAACTCAACAAATTTTGTTAAATTTAAATTTAAACTTATATTCTGTAGGTATGGCAATAGAGTTGATATAATTCCTCAAATTTTATCCCTATTGTTACTAATATTATAGAAATTAGTACGTCCCTTAGTGACAATGATCAAACTGCTACTCAGAGTGATATTGTCCTAGTTTAACATCGAACACTGATACGCGTACTAACTAATAACTTTCTATTAAATTATCTTAATTTCGACGATGCATATAAATGTATACATGATACGTATATTTAATTATCTTGATTCATATTGTACCAGCTTAATATACTATTCTTTAAATTCATTGCCGAAATTAAGATAATTTAATAGAAAATTACTAGTACAAGTATCAAGTACTTGGTGTAAACTAGGTCATTGACAATAGTCAAACTTTTAACAGAGTGGAATCTATACTTAACTAACAAACTAATAAATATAACTCAAGAAACATTGTGCCTTTTTTGATTCACACTGAATCGATTGATAAGAAAAATATCGGTAATTTATAGTATAAGTTTAGGAAAAAAATTGTTCAAATCGTGTGATAATAGAAGTATTAGTAGTATTAGGCGAATTGGACCAAGCCTCTTGGGTGTTAATTTTAAAACCCATACAGATGCTAACAACAGATGCTTTGTCGATAGACAGAATATATTGCCTGTGAGGGATGAGTTCCTTACATCTCTAATTATAAAGTTATCAGGTATTATTAAAGGCGTTGGTTTAGAACATTCACATCTATTAAGCTGGCACAGCCATTTTAACACAATCAAATAAGAATCATACAGGATTTTTTTGCTATTTTTTTGTTAATTTTTTGCTCTATTCACGATTTTTTGCTTCAGCCGATTCGCTAAAAACAATGGCTGTGCTAGCTTAAGTTTAAAGTTAGCACAGCCATTAGGGAAAAATAAAGGAAATTAAAAAACAAATACGCATTCTTGTAGTGCTATTTTTTTTGCTAATTTTTTGCTCTATTTACGATTTTTTTAGCTCCAGCCGTTTCGCTAAAAACAATGACTGTGCCAGCTTAAGGTTAAAGTTAGCACAGCAATTAGAGAAAAATGAAGGAAATTAAAAAAACAAATACGGATTCTTGTAATGCTATTTTTTTGCTAATTTTTTGCTCTATTTAGAATTTTTTTTCTCCAACCGTTTTGCTACAAACAATGGCTGTGCTAACTTGAACCTTAAGCTAGCACAGCCATTGCTTGTAGCGGAGCGGTTGGAGAAAAAAATTCTAAATAGAACAAAAAATTAGCAAAAAATAGCACTACAAGAATAGGTATTTGTTATTTAATTTTCTTTATTTTTCCCTAATGGCTGTGCTAACTTTAACCTCAAGTTAGCACAACCATTGTTTTTAGCGAAACGGCTGAAGAAAAAAAATTCTAAATAGAGCAAAAAATTAGCAAAAAAGTAGCACAAGAATACGTATTTGTTTTTTTAATTTCTTCCATTTTTCCCTAATGGCTGTGCTAACTTTAACCTTAAGCTAGCACAGCCATTGTTTTTAGCGAAACGGTTGGAGCTAAAAAATCGTAAATAGAGTAAAAAATTAGCAAAAAAATAGCCCTACAAGAATATGTATTTGTTTTTTAATTTTTTTTATTTTTCTCTAATGGCTGTGCTAACTTTAAACTTAAGCTAGCACAGCCATTGTTTTTATCGAATCAGCTGAAGCAAAAAAATCGTAAATAGAGCAAAAAATTAGCAAAAAAATAGTAAAAAAATCCTGTATGATTCTCATTTGATTATGCTGAAATGGCTGTGCCAGCTTAATAGACGTAGAACATTCGATTAGAGATATTTTTAAGGATATTCGTACTCCTAACATGAATATTTAAATTAAATCTATTAGTAGACTCAAGTTTCTAGATTAAAAAAATGGTAAGACTCTCAAGGATTCTACGACTATTAAAAATTGACTTTGTCTCCAATTTTTTTCCAGAATATGTATCTATTTTTTGAGTAAGATTCAGAGTCTCTCCTTTCGTAAATAGTGTCAGGAGATGTTATAATTTTTTTCAATAGGGACATTCTTCTCTTTCGGAAGAGGAAAACCGACGTATTTTGATTGGTAATAATTCTGAAACCTTAACTGAGGTTCGAAGGGATGGGAATACCCTCCTCAGTTAAGGAAAAATCTGGTTCGAAAGGATCCCTTAACGTAGGTCAAATGTCAGAGCGATCATTATCTCTTAATATTATTTGTCCAAGTTATAAAGTCTAAATTGATAAATATGCACTGAGAAAAATGTCTGGAGAATAACGATCGGATTATCCGATTAAAAATTAACAAACGGATATTTACGATCATTTAGATCGGAATATCCAGAAATGAACGGATTAGCCGTTCAAACCGTCACTTTTGAACAGATTAGCCGTTCAAACCGTCACTTTTTGAACGGATTATCCGTTTATTTCCGGATATTCCGATCTAATTAATCGGAATATCCGTTTGTTACTTTTTGATCGGATAATCTGATCGAACATTTTTCTCAGTGCGGTAATGACACTTTGTAACGTGAGCCAGTTCTCTGCTAAGAGATTAATGAGACAGAAGAATATTATATTAGCGATATTTCTTAATGCTTTTAGGCCCTTTGAATATATTCTCTCGAATTTATAGATTATATCAATAATACAATTGGATTAAGATATAATATTCTAATTTTTTTTTTGCGTCTTCACTTTCACCGATAAATTTCGTTTTGAAGTTTAACTGCGAAGAGCGAGCAAGATCAGAGAAGAAAAAATTAAAGTGTCCCTTTAAGTTTTATATTATGATGCTTATGCCTGTTGTTATGAAATGTTAGTTAATGATAAAATGATACTTGGGAAACATTCGAGAGAAAATCCGAATACACCTTATTAAATCAATCAAACGCACGTCGCAACAGGTTGCTATTTACACAATATTTAAAAAAGATCAATTAATTAATTACAAGACATTAATTAACTATAGGACGTAATTTATGTCCTGTAATTAAATAAACTATTAAATACACCTACGGTCATCGATTCTATCTCTAGGGAAATTATATAATTCTGTTGATGCTCGTTAATCGACCATTTTATATTCGAGTCGGATATTGTTTTTGTTTTTAGATTGTTATTTGTTCTAAAATGGTTGAATACTTCTATGGAAAATTCTCCGTTTGACTCCTATAGAGTCTAACGGAAGCAGAAACAAATTAACGAGACGATTTGTTTGTCACAATACTTTGTAAGAGAATAAATTTTGCTATGGCTTTCGGACTGACCCAGTGGTTGATATCATTTGCGATATTTCTGGCCGTTTTGACTATTATCACCTGGTCCGCGGTACATTTAGGCAAGAAGAAACAAAACTTTATAGATGCCAATCAGAGATTTTTCGACGTGGACGATTATTCAATTGAAGGAAAGAAGTATGTTTATGGAAAGAAATATTTTCCTTTACTCACAGAAATTAGTATCACATCAACAATCATTGTTTTATAAGCAAGAGTATAAAATTTTCTTTTTTTAAAAATTTGATAAACAGACATAACTTTCTTAAAAACATTTTTTTATATTTTCATCGAGAAAAATATATTCAACATTCTTTTTATACAAGAACACAATTTACAAAAAAAAATCCTAAAAATATATTTAATTTTGATTGTAATAAAATTTCTCCAGTACATTAGATATTATCATTATAATATTAATTATGTGAAAAATAGCCCTTTTTGCAATTTTAGTTTCAAATTTCTTGAAACTGTGATATAATAGAATAATTTAGAAATCGAATTCGTATTCAGTGTCCAAAAAAAATACAAGTAATGACTAATCTCATTCTAATGTTTGAAAAAAAATTTAATTTTTGTTGAATTGTATAATAATGTTCAAGAGTTGAGAAAAACAAATATCTGATAAGAAACAATATTTTCAAATAAAAATTAAAATTTTTTAATACTATTATTATCAATTAAATATCATATTGAGTTCTTTAAATACGACTATAAACATTTAAACTGTTATAATATTGAAATAAAAATATATTTTGCTGAAATTAAGATTATTAAATTGTTTAAAGATTTTATATTCTTGCTTATATATAATAAGATAATGGCTATTGATCTAATTCTAATCTTTTTGTGTTTCGTAAAGGAAGTACTCTTTTAACTACAGCCTTAATAATTATTACGCCTAATAATTATTTTTATAATTTTAATATTTTGTTAGGCCTCTTTTAGCTTTTATTATTGCCTTTTCGAAGAAAATACAATAAATTGGAAATGTTTTATACTTATGACTAAGACTGTACATACATACTTAATCTTTCAGTAAATCACTTTATTCCACAATCGTGCGTAATTCGATGTCGCGAGTGACAGAAGGAACCGATGGTTTGACGTTATTTGCAAACGAGCAAGGTTCCGAGATACCGGATAGCGAAGAATTTTACAAAATATTGCAATCCTTTTATTCAACCAAAAGTAGTGTCTTTAATAACTCGAATTATGATACTGCAACAACGACATTTGCATCTTCTGTCATCAAGAACGATTCAAAGCGAAACTATGACATTACAATTACGTTATCCAACACGTCTGACAAGACACGTCAGACTTTCGTATTAGATGACCGTCAACACGATAATGAGAAAATTACGATATTGTAAGCATAGACCTTTTTCTTGCTAATACACAGTTATTATATTCATATCTATGCGTAAATCGTACACGTAATTGTGCAAATACAAAATACAAAAATTCTTTAAATTATTTCGTAGGCCAAATCATATTTCACAAACGACGCACTCGACACATTTAACGTACAAAATGAAATTATTTGATAACACAAATAGATCATGGGAATCAGATTTGAATCAGTCTGCAAGAACGGAGTTCACTGAATTTCACCAGAATGAATAAAATGGAACATTGCAAGTATTTGCTTTTTCGTTCACAAAAAAGCAGATGCGATAGTTTTTCAAGCGCAGAATAATCCAATAGGGTGAAATCCAATTTGAAGAGCAAACTCAATACGTTATGCGAAATAGAAAACGTGATGTTATCAATTATTGCTGTATGTTTAAGTATGTATGTTTCTATACATTTTTCTGTTCGTTACTATTCTGTACATTTGTTACTATATATATTTATTACATTGCTAAAAATAAATGTAATAAATTGAAATACAAATTAGAAACAATATCAATATCTAACTCGACCTAGCACAAGCAATATCATAATAAGAAAAGGTCAAATATATCGAGCAGACAACCGATGTTATTTATATATAATTAATGGTTTATTTAATTATATTTAATTACAGGAAATTAAATAAACTATTAATTATATATAAATAACATCGGTTGTCTGCTCGATATATTTGACCTTTTCTTATTATGATATAAATTGAAATACGTTATTTATATGATTTTATCATATGATTTTATAGACAAGAATCAAGAATTATATAGACAATAAAATATCGGTGGATTTTATATAGCGTCATAAAATTCAATACATAAAGATTTCAGTTTTTTATAACAACTCTATATTATAACATGTTTAAAATTTTTGTTCAATTCTATATTATATAATTTTTTTTTTCTTAATATTTTTATATGTAATATTTCTTTCAAAAGGGGAAAAAATATATCATAAGACATATTTTGTAAATTAAGCATTAAGCAATTCAGGGCACGTATTATGGAATTCCTCGGGGGGGGGGAAGGGGGGATTCCGATCGGAATTATTCCGTTTTCCCTAGAAAACATAATGGGTGCATCCAGATGCGCGACCGCTCACTGAGAGCGTAAGTAGTAATTAAAGACGATTGGTTCTTTCCTTTGGATCCAGTCAATCATTTTAAAATGCTACTTACGCTCTCAGAGAGCGGTCGCGCATCTGGATGCACCCAATAGAAATTTAGAGAATAATTGAATAATTCAGATCGGAATTCACTCCAAACAGTTTCAAAAATATATATTCAGGAAAAAGCCCTGCACTTTGGGTGCCTAAAATAATCAATTTACTCTGTCACTGTGGCAACGTCAGCTGAATAACGATTATGTAGTACGGCAATACAGGTCATCAGTATTACGTCTCGAGGCAAAGAGATCATGATGTGCTCTTCAATCACCCTACCCTATTAAATCAACCGAGTATTTTGCTGGGGTGATTTTTACCCCAGCGCAGTGAGAAAACAAAGTTCATCAATTATGGTAGTTTTCTTATTGATTGAGAATTGACCTTTTTTTCTTTTATTTCTTTTTGTTTAGAAAATATTAGATGAAACTATACATATACATATATAATGCTGTTCAATATTAATAAATTGTACAACAAGCAATATGTAATTCGTAATAGTGATTTTTTTAGGGTTTAAAAAACATCCCAAAAAAACTAAATGATTGTTCTATATAAGTACAACTAATCATATTGGAGATAAAACTTTTTAAGCATAAAAAAAAGTGGAATACTAACTCCACTACAGGCAAATCTGAAAAAGTATGTTTATATGAAGGGAGAAATATTTTCTTTTTAGAAATCTTTATAAATTAAAAATTAAAAAAATTCTTTAATATTAAAAATGAAAAATTCTGAAAAATGTAATGAGATCTGGGAGTCGATCATGAAACTTTTTCCCAAGGGGGAAACATGAAAAGTGAAAAATTTCTCCATTAACTTCAATGGTAAAATTTCCACTTTTCACGTTTCCACCCTAGGGAAAAAGTTTCATGATCGACCCCCTGAAATAGAGAAAGGAAGATGTGTTCTCCTATTTTTTCACCAAGATAGCTAATAGGTCGTTTTGCGCATGACAACTATTTATGCTTCCAGCATAAACGTCCTTATGACATTCTACGTTGCCAACTCTTAAGGGCCTGCGCACAATAGGACAAATATTAAATATTAAATATTAAATTTTACACAGGAGA
>QKQZ01031209.1:0-19612 GCA_003595255.1 Solenopsis fugax | reverse complement strand
AAATTTAATTAAAAGTTTAAATAAATTATTATGATTGCTTCTTATATATCTGTAACGCGCATAATTAGTAAGATATTTCAAGTAAGAGTAATATTTTAAAATATTTTTCTATAACTTATATTAATATAAAGCAATAAAATAAATGAAAGATAAACTTTCATTTTATATTAGGACTAAAAAAGTAATTTGTTTATAATATACTTTTAATCAGACGGTGAAAAAAGAAGAATGAAACGGAGGTACCATATTTTCTTCTCAATATTATCCAAGGATGGCCATGTCGTCCTTTGGCGCTGTCTACTTCGACCCAATCGTCTGGCGTACTGTTAGAATACGGATTATATGTATAATAAACAATTCCATCGTCTGGATCGATGCATGGAAATATAACGGAGAGCAAGTCGAATTCCCAAGCCGTCCGAAGAAACGAGCGAGCGTTTATGCAGCCTCGAATCTCGGTTTCCTTATCGACTATAATATAAAATCCATCCGAATTCGCCCACGGCGAATCTTTTGTTCTCTATATAGGAATGATGCAACGAGACTATTATCTGTACTTTGAAACAAGACTGATTAATATTAATATTAAAAAGTATCAAATTTTTCTTAAAGAAAGTTTTGTTACTGAAATATAAAGAAATCTAAATTAGTCAAAAATTTATTGTTAGACAGAATTATAGAATTTTGATAAAGAATACAATTTCTAAACCATGTAACAATTTAAAATAATTTACAGTGCGCTCGTTTATCTTTTATTGTAAATTATTTATATATTATTTTTTACCAGTAAAATAGATCGGAGCAGAGGTTGGGAGGATGCCACTAGCACGAAGCGATGCGATTTTCGAAGAAAATGGATGAAGTTGTAGTTCACGTACATTTTGTAGGAATATCTCGTCAAAGCGAATTTTTCGAGAGCGTTGAATCGAGGTTTCGTTTCTCCTATTAAAGCTACCGGCACGAAAGCAAAAAAGGCTCGTCTAAGAAATTCATTGTAATCCCCGCCTAGCACTAAAGTTAGTTCGGGTTCTTTTGGGCGACATTTATACAGAATTCTTACCTGTGAAATTAATTTAATATATGATTTCTCTATAAGAAAGATATTTAAAATATTTCGCAATGATCGCTTTTATATTCTTGATAAAAATGTTAATTATTATGCTATTTAAAAAAATTTTTATTTAAATTGAATTAAACTATTAAATTATCGTGATTCGTTATTGCATAATACATGTATATAATATGTATAGAATCATTTCTAAGATTTTTAATTCCATAGTTTCAGATTATCTTTCTTGAAAATTTAACTTACCATCGCAGTGACTATATCTATGTAAGTAAGCTTTCCTTCTGCCAATGTATCATTCATAAGACCGTGAGAAGACACGCTTATGATTAGCGAGAAAAGAATATAGAGAGATACTTTCGACATGATTTAAAGAATTCACTGTGCGATGGTTGCTGTTCTAATGGAAAATGACCGAATGTTGTGCTTGCCGTACAGTATTGCTGTTTACAGGGATAAATTTCTTTTATTTTTATCAACGTGATGGATCATTAGATAAGCGTGTGTCACATTTTTACTTTTGTAATGTGTTTTTTCGCTCTCTCGTTTTTTCGTCCATTTCAGTATGAAGATAATACAGCACTGAATTTGATAAACTATTACTACGTAAAGACATTATAATGTCGAAAGGAATAATAGCAATAACGTCATTCTTCTTTGGCGTGCATAACATGATAAACGAATATGTCGGTTGCCTCGGTGTAATAAACGGGTTAATCGGCGACAATAGAGTCTAACACGACACAAAACGGACTGAAAGATATTTCACTTCGCTCATTGCGCACTGTTTAAGTCTGTATTCATTGCACAACAATATAATCCGTATACTTTTCTTGTGAATTATTTTATTTCAATTTTATGTATTTCTTATTTTATATTAAGCTCATACCTCGGTAGAGATTTTATATTGCTATATGCAATTTTTTTAATCTCTCTTTTTCATTAAAAAAAAACATTTATATATATTTTCTCTATGACAACTTTTCTTCCGCAAATTTATATGAAGCTATAAAATATCTTCAGTTATACATATAATATTACCGAATATCGTTTACATTTCTTAAAAATAATTTTAGCGTAGTATTATATTTTTTCTAAAATAATTTTACGTTTTATTCAACTTCATTTTTCTCTTGCATGAATAAATATCTCCCACATATTTTGTATGAATTATTTCTTATTTTTCACGCTAATGTATTTGTCCCATTATTTCTCACAGTGATCGCGTGATGACAAGCGTGCTTTCACACTTTCATCTGTTTCCGATAAAAGAAGATAATACAGCGTAATATTTCGGTGGAAATTGTTACGTATCTAAATATTAATGTTTCCTGAACTGTGGATAGGGAGGGCTCCGATAATATCTTGTCAAAATAAATGGAAACGACGTGCAGTGATTCTGCGTTGTAAAAGCAAAATATTATTATCATAGTAGTACAAATTACAGTATAGAAGTCCATGTATCCGCATTTAATTTATACGAATGAATTCGTGCTCAGTTCGAAATATACGAACTCATAGTTGAACTCTTATTATTCAAACTATTCGACGTGCTCAATTCTAGTTCAATTAATAAGTACTGATCGAGAGAATTAATGAATCTTTACTATTCGAGCCATTCAGTTATCGTAACTGTCTTGTAACGTTCTATTGTATAAGATTGTAGAACATTCTTCTAGGACCAGAAACTCTCGCTTGAGTATGCTCATCGATTTGCTTTCCTTGCTGAAAAATAATTAAAAATAAATATTTGAAATAGAACAACTTAAAATTAAATATTTTATTGCATTGTAAATAACAAGTCACAAATTCTGCGAAGGAATTGGATTGGCGAGTTCAATCAGTTCACGAGTTCAGTTCAAAGACCTTGAGGTCAAGTGTAACCTATTGACAAGCCGGCCGCGGACTCCGCAAATAGTGTGAAACGCGGTGGTATCGTACGGTACCGGGCAGTTTTAATTTGCAGACTTAACGCGGCGCGAGCGATTTGATGGCCTGTTAGCGACGAGGAGACCGTCGTGACGAACGGCGAGATGAACGAAGATGATTCCTTTAAGGTGGGAGGTTTACCCCACTATTCGTATCCGTGAAAAGAGTCGGCTCGGAAGAGAGTTGAGCGGAGAAGATAGTTTTGAGCAGACGGTCGTCGCAGACACGTGTCTAAGGATCCGTTTCGCATTTTCGAGGTGGAATTTCTTAAAAGAGTGTTTCAATAATCTGATTAGCTGTATTAGTAACTGATGATACTGTATAAGTAACTAATGAAATATTATCAGTTACTGATTATATAGTCAGTTATAACTGATTATATAGTTATATCAGTTATATAATCAGTTTATTGAAATTCAGTTTATCAGTTCTATTTTCAAGGGATCGCGAATCGATTCCACAGGGAACACGACGCGCTCAGGTCCAAAAGGAATGGGAGCGATGCGCTGTCCACCGGGAATCGTGCAGTGGACGTCGTCCCTGGTCCTGCTGCTCGCGACAGTCCACGCAACTTCGGCGAAGCAGCCGCATATTATCTTTATTTTAGCGGACGATTTGGCAAGTTGTTTTTCGAGGTTTGCGATAAATCATATCTGCTTGGAGACGCTAGAAATGATAAATTATTATAATAATGAAAGAATAAAACCAGAAATGAAAATAAAATATAAAGATTCTGTCAGGTGAAATAACTTCAGCTCATCTGCATGCGGTATATATTTAGAAATAAGAGATACGTCAAAGATGTAAAAAATTAGATAAAACGTGGATCAAGAATCTCACAATAATAAATATTCCGATATACACTGTCAGTATTGAAAACCTATGAATTATAGATAAGGATATGAATTATAGATATTTTCAGTATTGGTAATGGATATTGCCTTCAGGCAAAGCTAACTAATTATACATAGTTTATACATGAGTATACATAATTATACATGAGTTTATCAGTCACGGAATGTGTTAATCTGTCAGGGATGTGCGATTCGAATTTGAACTATTTGAAAATTTAGAATCTAAATTTGAATACGAATTACACCGACATTTTTATAAAATCATATTCAAAATGACTTTATATCACATAATCAATATTGTTTTTATTATTAATTAAAGATTTTTGGTATTATCTATAAATTAATGTATTCAACTTGGTAATTATATTGTTAAAAGTAACGTATTAACAATTCAATTTAATTCAATTTATGTAAAATTTTATTGATTCAGTTCGAATTCGAATAAAGAATTTCGATTCGATTCGGCGTCAAAAAACTCTGATTTGCATATTATATAATTTGCATTTTTTTCTGTCAAATGCAAATTTGTTCTATCCTTGAGGTAAACATACTTTTTTGTAAATTACAAGACAGATTCTTTATAATAATGTATCATATAAAATAATATTGATCTGTATAATAAAATAATTTTGCATGTATAACGTCTCCTTTCCTTTACATATATCATAAATTTATCACATCGAAAAGACAAATTATAACATGGAAAATGTTAAATTAAAATTCAACAGAATCGTAAAAGAAATATCTTAACAAAGACGCATTTAGATTTAGCATTTTTATCAGGGATGGAACGATGTTGGTTTTCACGGTTCTGGTCAGATCCCAACGCCAAATATCGATGCGCTAGCGTACTCCGGGCTGCTTCTTGATAGATATTATGTCACTCCGATCTGCACTCCGTCCAGAAGCGCTTTGATGACCGGCAAATATCCCATTCACACTGGAATGCAGCACGGCGTAAGTGATGCTTTCGCAATATCTGTCGCGTTGTACTTTAACCAGAGCATGTCATATTATCTTAAACTGATATTGAAAACAAATACAAGATACAATACTCGTGCAAATGAGAACAATAAGCGATGATTCTGAAATAAACTTACTTTATAACGCGAGTAAATTCACTTGCTTGAAGCCTAGTTTGTCTGTCTTTTTTTTTTTATATTACGAGTTGCTTATAGAAACTGTGATAGTTCACTAGTTTGTCAATTTCTTTTAAGAATGTATGTGTCATATCTCAAAACATTACCAAAGATATAAAAATTTTATAAACTGTTCTCTTATTACATTCCCTGGCGAAAATAAAGCGTAAAGCAAGCGGAAGCGTAAATTGGGACATCAGAACGTAAATAAAGCGTGTGGAAAGTGTGATGAAAACGTAGCCGAAGTGTGTATAAAGCGTAGATTGGGACATCGAAGCGTTAGACGTTTGTACAACGCTTCAAAAAGCTTCAAGAAGGTTTCAATTTTCGCCAGGGTTTGAGTATCTGTGCAAAATTTAAACACTCTGTTCTCTTATTCGTTTAAAATTTATTCAATTTTTTGTTTATTCTTGAATCTTATGTAAAATCGAATTTTGTAATATTTATTTAAAATTTTATGAAAAAGTAGCATTACAAATTAAATCAAAAGTTTTACACATACTGAAAGACTCTAATAAATATTCGTGCAAGAATTCATTTGGATTCACTTACTCGTTTGAAAGTTGCTTATTTAAAACTGCAGCAAAATATGGTCATTTTCATTGCAGCCATTGTAAGCCAAATTTTTCGTTAATTTATTCTTTGCAGTTGATTTTAGGGCCACAATTCGAATATTAACGTTCAAAATGTTTTGACATCGGTTAGGAAAAGAAAGAATCAACTTAAGAAGCTTTTAAATTTTGATAACTTTTAGTTAATAGAATAGAAACAAAACATCTGTAACTATCGCGCCGCTGCACCTGTCAATGAATAAATGCGATTGAGAGCTATATCAGTTGGCGGAGACTTGTTGTTCTTCTTGTGCAGCGGGGTACAAAAGACGATATTGCGCGCTCGCACTTTTGCCGCGTTGACCTGGATAGTTCAATTGGAAACTATCATACTAGCGATATAGACGTTGCTACTTTATTCGCGTTTTCAGCATACTCGTTTTCAACACGCACGTATTTACGTACAAAGATAAGATAAAAAACAAAAGCATAGATAAAAGACAAAAGACCGCGCCAACGGTCAGTTCAATGCATTCTGTATATTATCGCGCAATTGATGTTGTTGAGCGAATAATGCTTCTTTACAATTTTTTAATTCATGTTAAGATAACAAAAGAATCCTTCTCTAACGCTCTAAAATTAGAAATTTTTAAAAGACGACATTCAAGATCAAATGTCCCTCTCTCTCGCGAATACCAAAATATATGACCAGCAAGATTTAATAAAAAAATTGAGTTTGTCAAAAAGTGATATGCTCTTATAAAGGTAGGAATTTCTAGTCAACAACGCTCAGACTTCTTGACTAAATCAGGTTCTCAAAGGTGCGGAGCCGAGAGGATTGCCACTTCACGAGAAACTCTTGCCGGAATATCTGCGCGAACTTAACTACAGCACGCACATCGTAGGCAAATGGCATCTAGGATTTTATAAAAAGGAGTATACTCCGACTTACAGGGGATTCGAAACCCACACCGGTTACTGGACGGGTCATCATGACTATTTCGATCACACGGCCGTTGAAAACGTAAGTGATTACGCAGATAAACACAGGTCTTTATTATTTTATGTGATATGTGATAAAAACGCAGCCTTACTGGGGCTTGGACATGAGACGGGGTATGGAGCCGGCGTGGGACCTGCACGGTCAATATTCCACGGACGTTTTCACGAAGGAAGCCGTGAGACTGATCGACAGGCACAATTCTAGTCAGCCGATGTTCCTATACCTGGCCCACGCAGCTGTGCACTCCGGAAATCCTTACAATCCGCTTCCGGCGCCGGACGAGGAAGTCGCTAAGTTCAACAATATCTTCGATTACAATCGAAGACGTTTTGCAGGTAATCGACAAATGGTTCAAAGGAGATGGAAATTAGAGAAAGTATTATAAAACAAATGATAAATTTTCTGGAAATAGGAGCAGACTGAAAATATTAACGGACTGATGATTTAGAATTCTGCTACAGGTATGCTAAGTAAATTAGATCAATCCGTGGGCCATGTAGTTGAAGCTCTGCATAAGAAAGATATGTTGCGAGACAGTATAATCATCTTCTCGACGGACAATGGTGGGCCTGCCGCTGGATTTAATTTGAACGCGGCATCTAATTGGCCACTGAGAGGGGTCAAGAATACTCTTTGGGAAGGTAATTTTATTCGACTACTGATAAACTAATTGTAAGTTAAACAATTATGCAAATTTTTTAACGCAATTAAAAAGTCTCGATTGACCACAAAAACATTTAGCAGCAAGAAAATATCTTCAGAATTGTTCTCCAACCGTATACTTTTTATAATTACAATTAATGTAATTGATGTATCCACGCTTTTAAGAAAATTTGAATTATTCATTGGGATTTTATTAGATGAAGTCTTAAAAGATTTAATTAAAATATTTATGTTTCATGGGCTAATTTTGATTCGCGATTCATCTGTAAATGAACAATCTTTTTAATTCTGTTATTGCAGGCGGCGTCAGAGGTGCGGGATTAATATGGTCACCCAAACTGATGCAATCTGGCCGAATAAACAGGCAAATGTTACATATTACCGATTGGCTGCCGACTCTTATAACAGCCGCCGGCGGTGATCCGTCGAACTTAACTGTCGACGGCATGGATCAGTGGAAAGCGCTTAGTGAAGATACCGAATCACCGCGCACGACCGTTCTTCACAACATCGATGACATTTACGGTGTGTCCGCTATCACGGTTGGCGACTGGAAACTCATTCAAGGTAAGATAGTTTCTTAAGGACGAAGAGTGTGTCCTATTCTATAATAATCTTAATTTTGAAATTGTGAGAGGTGTATCTCTCATCAACTTTCGTCTTTCTATTCCATGTATTTATTGCAAAATATGATAATATATAATGATAAATATGTATGATAAATATATTCAATTTACCTTGGTTTTCCGTAGGGTCTACTTATAAAGGAACGTGGGACGAATGGTACGGTCCATCCGGTAGGGAATGGGTCTACGACGTGGATGGCGTGATCAACAGCGTGACAGCACGTGCCATCGCTAGTGTAGGAATGGGCATTACCGCAGAAGCTGTTCGAACACTGCGCGAAAACGCGATGATCAAGTGCCCGCCGCAGAACGACAGTCTGTCTGTTTGCAAACCGTTGGAGGAAAAGTGCCTCTTCAATGTCTATCAAGATCCTTGCGAGGACAATAATCTTGTTAAACAGTGAGTAGAACACGATTCAGATTTCGCGTTGGAAAATTTTATTTTAACTTGCAAATGATTTTATTATACCTTTTTGTTTCTTCTTTTTCACGTCGAAGATTCCCCACGATCGTCAGGAAACTTCAGGACGAGCTGAAGAAGTTCAGCAGCAGCGCGATTCTGCCTGGAAATCTTCCGTGGGACAGCAAGGGCGACCCGAATTTATGGGACCATACTTGGAACAATTTTGGAGATTATGTTAATGTCATGGTGAACGCTGCAACCTGATCGATTATTGTAGTGTGTCTTAAGGATTTCATCTTCCTACAGAGTGATAAATGATCCGTACAAAAATCACATCAGCAAAATGTGTTGCCCATATTTGTTGTGCCATGAAGAAATCTGTATAATCACAGTCAGCGCATATTTGTTGTGCCATGAAGAAATCTGTATAATCGGGAAATGGGAAAAAAATGTAATCATTGTTCCTTACTTTTATTTCTGTGCATCAACAATAAAAAGATGTATATTATCGATATATTATAAAAATACCCGGCAATTTTAAATTAGAGATGTTGTTTTATTTATAATATAATTGTATTAGCGACCTTATATATTTTATTGCTCAATTTGTTAACGTAATTTTACAACAGCGATTTCGATATGTTTAGTAAAGAAGAGTATGTGTATATAGAGAATTTTATTAAGGACAAATAAATCAGAATTACAAATGGTGATTATTATTGATTAGTCCTCAATGTACTTACTATCGAATAACGATAATACTTTGAGATATTAAGATAGGTCTTTCTCTTTTACCTTTCTAGAAATTTCATCATTGATGTTAGATATACAGTTATGCATTTAAGTCGTAGGATGCACTTTATGTTAGACGCGAAATGCGCACTTGCAGAGAAGAGAAATGAGGTATGCGCGTGCAGAGATGTATATATGAGGGTTGTTGAAGAAGAAGGCTGCTATAACCTTTGAAGCAATAAAGAAATTGTGTTCCCAGAAGTCGAAAGTCTTATTCAATTTACTCTTTTTTCCGTTAATTGCAGCTATATTTCGAGTAAGTTTAAGAGGCATAATAAGGAGTATTAATATTAGATTTTTTTAAATTGAATTATTATCTCTGTAAGCTTTTACAAGTAAGTCAGACGAGCTCATGTGGCATGATGCGTCATCGTTATTGTCTCCGCTAGCTATGCCACGAGAGATCCTTCCCGCGCAATACTAGACCATTACTTTTTTTTATGGCCTACCCTTGCCGGGTCTTGCCTGTACGAGCATGCATGGTCAGTGCTGTTAGAACCGTGCACGAGAAAAGTATCTGTACTGTCGCGTCTCGAATAAACTACATCTTTGTTACATTTGGAAGCCAGACTCCTGAATAAACTCCCTATTCGGTCTTGTCAAACCAATCTATCCGGCATTGTCACCTTGGCGCATCTGAAATATGAAAGTAATTTATAGTACGCCGTCTTTCACATATTATTTTAATATCGCTTCAAAATTCAGTAATGTATTGTTTAAGTTTTTGCAATTCTATGGATCACAAATATTTTATTTAATTTGTTATCGATAATTATTGCTTTTTAAGAGGAATAAATTAAGAAATAAATTAGAAACTTGATGGTTTCGATCCATGCTACTGATTATGAAACGAGTTTCGAGAGAACTTTATAAGTGTTTTACCCGCAGCGCGAAGGAACCCATTCGAGTCCGCTCGAGCAAATTTCCTCTTCCTTGTTGCAAGTGCACTTGCACAATTTTTCATTCCAGACCATCTGGCGCGATTCATCGCACTCTCTTCTGTTCTTGCATTCGCACGCGCAGTTATCCTTTGAATATACCTGGTGAATGTTGCAATGACTCGCCTTCACGCTACATTGGCATCTAAAAAATTCATAGTCTTCAAGAGCAGACATAAAACGCCGTACAAAAATAAATTTTGATAACTTATGCGGTGACCGTTTTTCCCGTTACCGCATAAAACACGAAAACACTTCCGTTCTTCCAGACTTCTTAACCACTGAAGGTTTTAATCGCGAAATAAAAATTTAATTACACAAAAAATATAAAGTTTTATAAGCTTGAAATTAAAAGAAAAAGTTTATTATAAAGTGTAATAATTTAAATAGAGTTAAATGAATAAAATATAGGATTCTTGTACGCGTTACTCATGCGATTATATTACGTCCGTTTGCCGAGCGTTAAATAATAAGTATTTAAAGAAGAAGCGCAGAAGATCATTTTACTTGCACTTGGTGTGCTCCTCGAGGAACACGTGATAACATCCGCTCGAATTATAATCGTCTATTCTCACGGCGATTTTCTTTTTATTTATACGGATTGGCATGCACGATTTATTCCTCGGACAGAAACCGCTGCATCTCTTCACTAAGGCGTAATTCGGATAAAAGATGTTCCCTGCTTGTGGTATTAATTTTACCATAATATGCCTTGGCACACACATCACCTCTTTCATTTGCTCATTTAATTGCAAACGTCTTCCTGAGCATCCTAAAAGTAATTAAGAAATTCTCAAGAATTCATATTCTGAAAGAATCAGCCATATCTGCATCCAGTTACTTATAAAATTAATATTGTAAATCATTCTACGTTTAAGCACACTATGCTCTAAGCATTATGCCGTTGCAGTAAACAAGAGGTCAACGATTATCAATTCATCCACAAGAATAATGTCGAAATGAATTCTAAGAACTTTGTTACATAACTTTTTCTTTTTCTCTTAACAGCAGTAAAAATATTTCTAGAAGATTAATTATTAAATTAATTACAGTTATATGCAAAAAGAGACCTTTTTGCAGGGGGAATCTGAATAAATGCAGACTGTATTAATTGTTTCATGCAGTTGCAATACGGATTAGGCATAACAAATGAATAAAAACAAATGTATTATATACTTTTTGCTTACGATAAGAGAATTTTCTCATCAAATGTAGCATAATTTAATAGATACTATATTTCTGAAAATATTGGTTATTTTGTCATTAAGAGAAGCAATCGTCATTGATGGAAAAAAATCAGCTTTTGAAAAATAAATTAATGATATTAAATGAAATTTCAAATCAATACCTATCGTTTCTCCCTCGTGTGGAATTAATTCATCGTCGTACCATATGTTCTCGGCGTAAATACATGTTGCTAAAGCACACACTGCCACAAGAAACTTCATGATTAGAATACGCAGGGCGCGAGTAGACTGGAAATGCCGGCAACGTGGCGTATCATTAAATAATGAGTGTAACGAAATTTTTTCCTCGTTTATTTATCGCGATCAAAGAATGTAGTGACGACGTGCGGTTTTCAATGTTGGCCGTAAAATGCCCTGACTTCACGAGACAGAGAAGGAAATTCCTATGAGGAATACAAATCTATTAACTAAATTTAGCTATCACGTCACAACCAGTTCACTAATGAGTCATATGTGAACGAAGGAAAGTACAACTGATAATGACTATATATAATATGAACATCATATGATGCGATAATCAAAAGTTAACAAATTTGAGTTTAGCAGTGAAAAATATTTTTTTTTATTATAATAAGTATTTCGTATTTGTATGATTATTTCGCGAACGCGATAATAATATTTGATTTATTATTGATTACACAGCAATTTAAACACCTGCATCCGTTATACCAATTTCACTTAATTTAAAACATAATTTTATTATTTCTGTGTGATAAAACATTCTCGATTTTCTTTTGCCTTTTTATATCTTTTCTTTATCTATTTTGTTTTTTAATTTTTTTAAATCTCTTCTATTTATTTCCTATCAAAGCATTTATATGTATATCTGCATAAGCAGTCGAATAAAGATAATGCGTTGTAAAACTTATTAATCAACTATCGACTAATTAATCAGAGGGAATCACAAAATGCCGTCGCACTGTTTAGCAATGTGATCCAGAGAATTTGTAAATGATATTTGATTTATTGAAACTATACATCATTATATTTCTTGGGCCACAATCGTCGATATAAGTATAAAGTAAAAAAAAAGAAAAGTATTGAAATTAGGAGTGGAATGTACTATACTGTTGGCTAGAATGTTAAGATAGGTCCTTCCCGGTGATCCAGAATGTCTGTAACAGAAATTATCACGGTTGAAGAAAAAACAATTGTAACCTTCATATTATATTTGAATCTCGCGTATACAAGGCTTAGCGTCTTTTGTTAATAAAACTGAAAAAGATTTTATATAACAACATAATGTGGTCGAATAATTTTGAAAAATTGTTTACAGATATTAAAAAATAAAAACGTTCATACACTTTGGTTCTCTCTGGTTTACCTTTGGCTATACTCCACCACGGTAACGTAATATATGTCAAAAAGGCGTTCAAAGGAACGGACTGCGCTCGCTTCGTCTCTTTCCAGAAATGGAAGGTTTGGGTAAACCCTCGCATCGTCCAGAGAGGATTATACGCTCCGTCGTCCAACTCTGAAAGGAGAGAGACATTATTAATTTGCCCGAGACTCTCGACTACGCTTGTAGCGTATCTGATATCCTGCAACGATTCGAATTGTTCGATCGACAGGATGGTATTTTACAGGATAGACATTTAATCGAGCAATGAAATACAGAGTAAGACACAAGCTTAAAAGTCATGGGATTAAATGCATGTTTGATTAGGTTGTTACGAGCGACGATGGAGCAGATAAACGAGTCTGATATGATGCACAAGAATTACGGTTGCGCAAGAGCAAGGAATACCAGGATACATCAATTTTCGTTTTTACTCCAAAAAGTGTGTAATGATAAACTTCGTTCAAGATAGCTTCTTGATGCGCTACGTATAGAAATCGCATTATGCAAGTTACACACACACAGGTCCGCATTCGCTGAAAATGAATCGTACACTGTTGCTGTTTACTTTAAGAAGAATTAGAGTGCCTAGATGTTCCCTCTTTTTATGAATTCTTGCAAAGAACGAATATTAAGAAATAGAATTAATATTAATATTACGTTTACAGAAAATGAACTAACTAATCTACCTACTTTCGATGGCCGTGCTTATTATCAGTGGTGAAATTCATGATTGAAAATTACGCCGCAAACCCTTCGCAAACCATCACCATCACTACCACCCTCCGTCGTATCCGCGCGCAATCACAGCCGTTGCCATTTCACCATTCCATAAACACAGCCATTGATGACACAGTCAAACGAATGCTTTGGATTCAGATAGCGCATATCTACATTACGCACAACGATTTAATACGACAGAAATGATGATTAGTGGATTGCTCTCTCGTCGGAGGGAATAAAGGGGTATTTTTGGGGGGGAGAGAGGAGGGCGAGGGCGCAGGAAGGGTAGGAAAAATTTACCCTGTGAGCCGGGGCGGCGCGGGAGCTCGCACCAGTAGTAGATCGCGGTGCCGTCCGGCGTGACTCGATGAGGTGGCAGGGGATTACCCGCGAAGCTACCTGAGAGCGCCCTTCGACGTCGTCTTCGGGGTAACGTGGCGCTTTGCCGGCGCGACAATGCGACCTCGCCGTTGATGCGCACATGGTGGTCGTTTGCGTTTTTGTCTCTGATTTCGTCATTCTTGTTCTTGTTCTGCCCGTAGGCGTAGTCTTCGTGATCGGAACCGGCGCTACGTAGACGACGACGGCCGTCGGATCGTCTCACCCTGAGCAGTTCGTCGTCGCTTAGCCTCCGATGCTCCTCGTCCTCGTTCTCTAGATCATTATGAAGATTAAACAGGTGTCCGGCGCTGTATGGACGTCGTTTCCGGTTATTGTCCTCCGTAGCAGTCGCCACATCGTAGCCCAGCGGCAGTTCCTCCTTGCCGTGCACCAATATCGCGCCCGAGTCTAACTTCTGTCGGACGTTGTCGTCCGTGAGGCACCGGCCGGCCGGCACTAAGATCTCGCTGCCCACCTCTATGTGTTGGTGCTGGTGGTTCTGCTGGTGATGATTGTTCTGCTGGTGATTGTGGAAACCTGCCGCGAGAACCACGTCGTCATTTAGACGGCGATTGCACCCGTGTCGCGACTACAAACGATCGTGCTCCTGGTCTCTTTTCGCGCTTTGTCCTCCGTGCATTTATCTGAAGCCAATTACTCTTTCTTCGTTACGGTGTAACTTGAAAATTTTGTCGACATAAGACTTTAACTTTATTTCAATTAAATAACAAAAACGAGTATTTAGAAGAGTCTTTTTGCTCTTCGTTCGTATTAAGCAGCGTACATTCTTGTCAAAGCTTGTCTCAAAGACACGGAACACGATAGCCACTCGGTAATTCGGGAAGGAGCTAACAAACACAGAGTTTCTACTAGTTCACACAAGAAGCGAGAGCGCCGGTCAGAGCAGAGACAGGAGAGACTGATCGGACTGATCGTTTTCAGCGCGAACGAGCACACTCACCGTGTGTCTCGCGATAGATCATCTCCTTGCGTATCGGCGAGTTCTCATTCGTTCCGGGTCGTTCCCGGGGATTACGTTGTCGTTGCTTGTTGTGGACGGGGTGTTGTTGTTGCCGAACCGACTGCGATCTTCGTCGACGGAACGAGCAGGGACTCCTGCGGTTTCCCGGTGAGCCCCGGCCGCCCCAGCTGCTATCCTGTACATCGGCTACAAAGGAAAGAGCCGGCATGGCACGTACCACTGATTAGACACAACAAGAAACTCTTTCGTTTTTTTTATTTTCTTATTTTATTTCGTTCAGTTAGTTTTCTGTCATCTTTCGCAACAGACGCGACAACATTCGAATCGGAAGTTAGAGTGTCGTGGTAGTTATAGTGGTGATGGTGGTAGTGGTGGTGGTTGTGCTTGTAGGTAGTGGTCGGTGGTGTCAGTAAAGGTAGAACTGAATCTGTTCTTTTCTCTTGTATTTCTATATCTCCCTCTCGCTATTTCGTCTAATCTTAACACTGTGCTAGTGCTACACTAATTGTAAGTTTGCCAGAAGGATCGTAACTCTGAGCACACCGAACGAGCTAAGTGAGGTCATTCAGGAAACAAGATGCCGCTGTGATTTAGATTTTCTTACGGCGCACCTAAGTTGCGCCGTGTTTAATTCATGAAGAGATAAATGTCGAGACTCTCCGGGCACAAGAAAAATCTTTTTTAACATGAGTAACATGCGGTCGCTTTCTATCGCGCTCTAACGGCTCGTATCCTCGTAAGTATTTAGATCTATCAGCTTCAAGTCTATACAGAGTCTGCCAGAATTGAGAAGATGTACGCTGCCATGAGGAGGCGTCTATATGCTTGATAACATCAAGACAATTGTGCATTACACAGATACAACACAGGAGCATGCACAGACCGAGAGTGGATGCGAACGAAATACATTGAGAAGAGAAAGATACTAAATGCCGTGTCCATATCCCGTATATTTAACGCTACGTCGAATTTTGCGGTCCGCTCGCAACGACATCGTCCGCATTTTAACGCTAAATGCAGGATATGAATACCGGTCTAAGAGTGTAAAACTAAAAAATCTAGTAAGAGTAAAAATCTAGTAAATCTGTCGTCGATTTCGTTTGTACTGCGGCCGCTGATAATTACCATCTCGAACGTCACCGGCCTCGATCTCGTTTAGACCGTTCGCCATGGAGTCGAGACCCTCGTTCTCCGATCGCGCCTTAGTGGCCGCCGTGTCCGGTTTCGTTCTCCAGCCGCCGCGCACGAAGTTGTTCAGATTCGAGCTGGGATCGGACAGCCTTCGTTGATGGCGGTACATGAAGAGCTCCTCGGCGTCGTCCCAGTCGGCGTCCCACAGATCGGTCGCGCAATAACCCGGCTCCGACGTCGGCGTCTCCGCCCCGGAACCCTTCGGTTTCGTCACGGCCATTTCCGCGTGTCCCTTGCCTAAATCCGATTATCCGTGAAAGGAACCGTTGTCGTATCGAATACCTTACACTTTGCGCGCCTAGCCGTATCGATAAATATAGAAATTCTATTTTCCATCTTTTGCGCAAGCGATTACGTCATCGTTAAATAATAAAGGTGAAATGCATTCTCCCGCGCCGACACCTACGTCTACACTTTACGCTTAACTTGTACATTATTTTAATAAAATAAGCTATTTTTTTTCACTCATGTTCTATTTGTATCATTCGTGGCTTATTGTTAAAATTATATTTATATAAATTAATTAAAAGGAAGTCGACAAAAGAAAGATATTGCTGAAATTCTTGCACGTACCACGCGGTCCCTTCATTCGCACGAATTCTATTCTCTGCGAGGCCGCGCCGGAGAAGAGGCCGAACGTCATCCGCTGCGCCATTTTGGTGCTCAGGCTCGACTAAAAGCAAACACAGCTGTATATAATTTCACGTACATAAATTGAACAATGTGCTGAGCAAAAACTCACCCTGGCGTCGTAAACCTTTTTCAAAGCGTCGTATCTGATCGAGCCGAGGAAAATGACGCCCTGAATCGCGCCCTCCCGGTCGGAGGCGACCAGCTCCACGCACACCATCTCCCCGTCCCTGACTAAAATATCACAGAAAACTTCATCGAAATTATCCACCATGAAGCATATGTGTGGATATGTCATTTCCTCGAGGTCACCCTTGGCGTCCATACGCCGTCGACTCGGACTGGCGTACACTTTCTGAGAATGCCTCCGCAATACCTAAAAAAGATCGCTGTGCTAATGCGAGATTCCGGTTTGCTGCTAATGTTAAAAGAAGTAATAATAAAAAGATGTAAAATAAATAATTAAAAATTAACATTATAAAACAAAGGCAGCATTACGCCAAATCTTTTTAATTCAATTGTTTAATTTATTTTCGAGAAAGGAAACGCATGAAAAAGAAAACAGCAAAGTTATGGCTTGCATGCAAGTTTTATATTTATAACTAAACAGATTTAATGGTATAGCGAAGAAATTATGTTTGAAAGCAATTTTTATAGTTCTCAATCGGAATTTCTTTGCTATACCATCAAATCAAATTTAACACTTATAACTAAACAGATTTTGGTGATATAAAGAAATGATCAAAACAACGAAAGAAAATGCGGCAAATACGAGTCAAGCGCGGTCGACGGTGCGCAGTAAGTAATAACTACAAAAAGTTATATATCACATGATACTTTAATGATCACTGGACGTTTCGGCTCTTCCTTAGAGCCATCTTCAGCATGAATTGACAGTGATATGATAAGAACAGTGATATGATAATTTCTTGACTCTCAAGAAGCTCTTCGCCTCAGCATCAGCGGCTTCGTTCCTTATCGTATCACTGTCAATTCATGCTGAAGACGGCTCGAAGGAAGAGCCGAAACGTCCAGTGATTAAAGTCATTAAAGTCTCATGTGATATATTTTGTAATTATTACTTACTGCGCACCGTCGACCGCGCTTGACTCGTATTTGCCGCATTTTCTTCCGTTATTTAGACATTTTCACGAGTCTCGATTCTTATATCAAAGAAATTATGTCTGCAATCCATTATAATTGCTTATAGGCATATTATTTTTTCTATATATAATTTATTTGCTGTGAAAATAAAACAGAAGTGCAATTGGTTTGGGATTCTCTGCATAATCCTCCTGTGAGTATTTTTCTTAACTCTTTTTTAATTCAAGTATAATAATTTTTTAATTTTTCACAATTCTTACTTGTAATTCTTTAGGGCTTGTTCTTGTGCAGATCGCTAGCGTCAGCGTGTAATCGAACTGATGCACTACGAGATTCAGGTACACGGTTTCTTCCCAATCAATGTCGGGATCGCCGATCGGCAGTTTTTTACTGTCCTTACGAAACACGTCGACCTCGGTCTCGAACTTGGGCAGATACCTTGACGAGGTCTTCACGTGCTTCTTGCGGACGAAGAAGAGCAGATCATCGCCGTCTATAGCGTGCTCCGCTTGAAAGAGGAAGTGACGGACAAACAGGTCCGTCCAGTACGTCGTGCCTTGCAACATGACGAATCCGGAGTCTGCTAAAGACGAGAGAATTTGCGTGTTCACAAATTTCGGCGACTCAACATCAAAACACAGAGCCGGAAGTTTTAATTTCTCGCGACGTTTGATTAATACCAAATTCACCCCCTAATCGATTTAACGTTAGCAAAAGGGGGAGACATAATAATAAAAGAGGCGGGAAATATCAGGTAATCGATACCTGTTATGACGCGTTTATTGATGAAGAAGTCCGACTAAGAAATTGAACTGTATCATTGATACGTTTTTAACTTTTAAATAAAAACGTATAAACTTTAATTCTACGTTCTGTTCAATCTCAATATTCTAACAAATATATTATTTATTAATAGTTAATTACAGTATTTGGACAAATAATTATTAGTTAATTTTTTATAATTATTTATTTAAAACGATGTTCTCATTTATCTAAGCATTCTCGAAAGCTGAAAAGAAATAAAAGTGAAATAAAGTTACACATTCAAGTAAAAGATGAAGAGATTGTGTAATCATATAAAAAAAGAAGTACAAATCAATATGAAGGGAATTAAAAATTTTTCAATCAGTCACCTGTTATTGTATTATATATTCATAATAATATAAATCAGCATTCTCATACATAAAGATGAAGAGAGAGAATAAATAGCATGAGTCACGGTGAATGTTAGTTTTGTAATTATAAACCTGATTATGATGTCTGCATCACTCTGCAAGTATTTCTATGAATAGCAGAGCGCGTAGTTAGAGATTAAATAAAACATATATTATTTTTATCAATAGCGAAAACAAGCATGCTAAATGAAGCGATTCATTTCTTCATTATTGGAGTATTCAGAGAGATGATGCTATTACGTAGTTAAGCAACACTCTTAATGCTTTCAAATTTTTCAATATTGCATTGTTAAAAATTATTTTTAGATCTTTCCAGCTATGTTATTTAATGAATGCTGAAATCCTTATTAAAATAAATAATCGTAACAAAGCACCTCTATCAAATCTATCTTTGCATATCTAAAGGAGATTTAAAATTTTGAAGAAATAAATTAAAAAAATTTAATAAGACATTAATAATAAAGTTTTGCGGACAGTTTTTTTACCCAGTGCATAAGAAAATATTAAAAATCTCAAAATAATGTTAGGAAGAAATAGGAAGAAATGAGAACAGTTTTGTTTCTTCCAAATACACGTTCCCTAAGCGAGGCGATGTTACGTTTCCCATCGGCAGTGAACCCCTTCGAAAGTGAAACCCTTTACATAATTCGTTGGTTGAAACACCCTAACTCGCCCCGTGCACCCTCTTCTCACCCTCAGCGTACGCGTACATGCACACGCACGCACCCAGACACGCCGAACCCCGGCGTCAATACGAATACGAACCATCTTTAAGCATCTGCCTGAGCTCTTTCGTTCTTTGGAAATTGATCTCCTCGAGCAGCTGTTCCAGCATCGTCGGGGCCCTGGTGAGGCCCGCCGAAGACGAGCTGCTCG
>QKQZ01031206.1:0-13190 GCA_003595255.1 Solenopsis fugax | reverse complement strand
AGTAAGCGTTCGAAGTTTCATATGGGGTCTCTCTGACCCACTTACGTGTTTAAGGGTTAACCACAGATTTACAGATAGATAGTCTACTCCGTTCTATTTAAATTTAAATTTCTTAGATATTTCATATTATTTAAAATAAATGTCGATAGCCAATTGGCTATCGAGAATTGGAAAATCCTGGCAGTATCTTGTCGAGTTTTCGCCGAATGTGAAAGTAACTAAAACGACGCGAAGATGCCGATGTCGAGATACGCATCGGACGCACGCTGAGTACGCGAACCGCGTCTGCCTGTGTGGCTAATTATAATATTGTCGTTCTGCACACGAGTTATGAAGCAACGTCGCATAGTTCGATCGCGCCTGGCGTCGGAATGCCGCTCTCGGACGCCACGCGCTATTTTGTCTCGCTAATGAATCGTGATGGATCGAAAGAAGAAAATAGATGTATGGATAAATAGATAGACCAAGACAGAGACAGAGATAGACAGAGAAAGAGAGAGAGAGATTTGTTTAGTAACACGACTGTGTCGAAATACCCTCGAGTTAGAAACGTGCCCTCTGCTCTGGCTTCGTCATTGAATCCAGTGTTGCGTAACGAGTGATTTAGCACGTCCAACGCTATTTGCGGTGGAAGCTCAAAGATTTCAATGCGCTCGCATTTCTACGCATTTGTACGCGTGTGACGACAAGAAAAATTTAAAAATGAAAGTGAAATGACATAGTTTAGTACACTCTGAANGAAAGTGAAATGACATAGTTTAGTACACTCTGAAAAAAAAATTCCTAAATTTTAATAAATATTTATTCGAATATAGTACTAATGAAATATTTACTTACGGTACATAAATATTTACTCTATAAGAAAAAATAATACTTGTGTTAAATTAGTGGTTCTTGTACTAAATAAATATTATATATATTTAGTAAATATTTCATTAGTACTATTCGAATATTTATTAAAATTAGTAACTTTTCCCTCAGTGTATATATTTTTTATTATTGACAGAAATTATTGTTCTCATTCGAAAAAGGCGTCAATAATTTTTAAACTAATTTTTTCAGTAACAGAAAATATAGGAAATCTGAAACTGCGATTCAAATACCCGGGCAAATGTACAGAAATTTTTGTATCCTTTCAATCTTAGTGTAATCAATTTTTTTTTTTTAATAAAGAAATAATATTCGCGGATAGCGTTTGAACACAGATCTCACGAGCATCGAGAGAGAATTTACAGCTTCATGATGAAAAGTGCGACAAGACATCGCGTCCGACATCTTTAATTACAGGGACGCGATGGTTCAAGGCCCCGTTCACTTCGGACTCTCTGGGAAAGTCTTCTCCGGGGAATTCGATGATGGCCGGACGATCGGAATCGGCTTGCGCCGCTCAGGGAGTAACGGCACTTCCTGTTCCCGGACGAACGAAGACGCGGGAAGACGTACTTCGAGCGTGTAATATATGCCGATAACGCGCGCAACGTGCTCAAGCGCGGCCCCCCCAAGATAATCGCGCGGAAATCGGCTTTTGCGCAAGATCCGCGTGCGATAGAAACGCACATAAATAAACAAATAACTCCGCGGCAGTCTAAATCACCGGTTCCGTTCGTTTGATTCATGTTTCGAAGTACTTGGCGCGAACGCGGTACATAAATCAACCACTTAGGGATTGAGAAGTGCACGAGCTCGGAATCCGAGTGGATAGCGAGCGCGACCGCCGAGATGAAATTTCGGCTCACCTTGGACGAGAAAACGCGATAAATTATCCTCCACGGCCGCGCCGACTTTTAGCGATCATCGATATCATCGGTAATGATTAGTCGGGAATACTTAGCAGAGAATAGCGATGCTATCGTGGATCCTGTGCAAATATAACGCGCGCCTCTTTTATCGCACGTTAAAACCGGCTCGGTGACTAATGATCTTACAATGAAAACGACTGTAAGTTAATTAATGAGCATCTCCAAATTAGTGACGCAACAATTCACTAAAAAATATACTTCCTGACAATAGTACTGCAAGAGATAGTTGGTGCCATTAACGAGGACATTCATGATGCATAATCCTGATTTAACGTTTCTCGCTCTCATTAATCAACAAAGATCCGAATAAATGAGGATCCGAATAGATCATATCCTCGGAACTGCATTTTCCAGCTAGATATCACCGTAGAAAGTTGTATTAACGCTGTACTGACGCGTGTAAGAAAACGCATTTATAATATCTCGAGGATATTTATACGTGACGATTATCCTGTTGCAAAACTCGGCACGTACCACACGATTCATCACGGGTCAATTAAATTATTCCCTCGATATCCACGTACGTAAGACACGCATCGTTGGCTAATGACGAGTTTTATTTGAAAGGAAAAAAAAAGGAGATAGTGGCCAATATGCTTAGGATTAGCATATGGTCTGACATGTTGCCTGCGTAATATACCTAATTAAGACGCTCGCGTAACGTCTCTATCATTAGAGAGCGCCTATTATTCAATAGTAATTAGGGCTGCTTATCGAACGCGCGCATCGATATCGTGACCAATGATTATCCGAGCGCGTCCAATTATTTGATCCGGAGCTTTTTACCGCGGCCGTATTGCATAACAGCTCGTTACGCCGGCGCTTCGGTCTCGCCTAGTCATTAACCTCGATTGACAATAACGTATGCACATTATGTTGTCAACGCGCTATTAGAATAATAGCGTTTAACTGCGCTTAATTATCCGCCTAATTAATAATTTACTATTGAAATCGCGAAACGCGCTTATCATTCAATGAGAAGATGGTCGGATAATAATTCTGCACCGGCGCTCGCGGTCCCGCGCGACGCGAGATTACCTATCGCTTTCACATCTATAATTCTCGACTATCGCGTAAGCCATCTCGGTCCATTTTCCTACGACACGTGTGATTCCTTTCACTTCGAAGCCGCTCCATCGTTACTCGAAAGATCATTCTGTCGTTACGCCGGTTATTTTAAAAGAGAAGAGCATAAACGAACAGCTCGCATTAAAAAAAAAAAGAACCAGACGAGCTGCTTGTCGACTCGACAACGTTATTACCGGCGGTGATGATCGCGAATCAAGTTTCGTGCTTTTAATGCGTTTCACGTCAAAAACTTTTCAATGTGTCTTCGAGAGAGAGAGAGAGAGAGAGAGAGAGAAAAAGAGAAAAGGGCTGTAGAGATTGTAAAGAGATAATTATGAAATATTAACAGAAGAGCCTTGGCTCAAATAATAGACAGAAGAACTCTTTATAAGACGACGAGCGGAGAGTAGATCTTGAATTATGATACATCATAAATTTTTCTTCCTTCGCGAATTTAATTGCAGCGATTTGAAAAAATGATAACAACTTTATCCTCGATTTAATTTTAAGCGGATTTTACTTTAACAGAATTTTTATTTTAGATTTATTTTCCACGATAACGCTTAATAGCGTTTATTAAAGAATAAACAATAATCTCGCCCGACAATTTCCCCACAAAATATCGTATTTAAAATTTAAACAACAAAACTGTTCTTAATATTTTACATATTCGTCATGAATCACGCTGTACGCGCACGGAAGCGACATGATATCGATAATAAATCAACCGGCATGTCGAAAGCAGCCGCGCCCCGCTGCTGATTTCAGAAACGATCCGGGAGGATTAATTATAAGTATCGATTCGGGGGCGGAGTAATTATAATATTGATGCTATATTAGATTAATTAACGTCGCGACGCTGAGCGTCGACGAGATTAATTGCCGTCCTTTCTTGTCCTTTCGTTCGATCTGTCTGCCTACAATCCGCGGGTTCCACTCGCACGAGACACGTCCATCCGGCGCGGCGCGGCGGCGATCCCGACGCTCGGCAGGATCGACGACGAGATGTCGCGGCTGCATCAGATAAAGCCAAGCGATCTGCACATCGTACACATCGCGGCATGACGAAGGGACACGATCCCCAAGACAACTCGTTCCTTTTTTGCACACTGTGTCGCGAAGTGTATCTTGCGCACGTATCGACGGCCACGGCCATTTCCCTCGATGAAAAAAATGTCTCTCGTGAGATTAATCGAGGGACCAACGAGCAACGAGTATCGCCAAGTCACATATATCTCGTCTCAAGATATTGTTATTAATAACTTTCAAACCATGTCATTCGTAATTTTTATTTAAAAAATGACGAGCAAAAACGAAAATGTCAGCAGACATAATAAAAGAACACTTTCTGGTTTTCAGTTGCATAAATAAATACCAAATGAGGATACACTCCGCAATTTTCAGAGATAAATTTTTTTTTATACCAGTTATTTATATATGTAGATTGTGCAATATATTTCAATCAGCCAATCATAACAAATAAATAATACAGCTGCAACAAATTTATGAGCAAAAAATCTGGAGACTGCAGAACAAATCGACGAAGAAGATATTTCCAATTAAGACAAAAATCATGGCAACACGCTCCAAGAGAGAATACTCTATATTATTATTATCAGTTCATTTATAGAAAAGGAAAGTAGAACGAGTAAACAGCGAGCAAAAAAGTCTATGACTAATGTGAATTCCGATGTTCGACGAAGAAAAAAAACGAATCCTTTATGCATGGGAAAATTGCACGGATTGTATTGAGCCGATCGATTATTAATTTCATTGTCGATGGGGAAATCGAAAGTTTTTCAAATATGCCGGCAACTTTAATCGTGCAATCGTACTGATACACGCTTATACACTTACGTACTGGCTAACACTGGTATTTATCGGTTTTATACGCGTGTGCTCACCTACGATTCATTCATTCACCGGCGGGTTCATTTAGGCGCTTTCTCTCAATATCTCTACGTTAGAAACAAAGGATAAAATCCCACAATCGCGGACGCATTTCATTTCCGCGCGTTTATGACGCTGCTGAACTTCCCGCCGCTCGATTATTCTCATCTCGTCGCGATTGTTTCTGCGCGAAATTGGTAACAAATCGTTTTCGGAAAATATCTTTCTTGCGACAGAGAGCAATGTGCAAAGACTAATTTATCAGTTTATGTGTACGAAAATTGAGAATAGAGTAGGGGAGAGGGAGATAAGATGACGACCTTAAGGTTTGTCGATTTTTGCTAATTTCTGTGATAAATAAAAATAACAATCTATTTTTTTTTCAGATTGCCTAAAACCTTGTTTATCATCAGTAAAAATTAGAAGTTGTTAAATAAACTAAAATTTTTTAAAATTTAAATTCTTTTAGGATATGTCAATTTCGTCATCTTGCCCCCATATGCGGGAAAGATGACTTTTAATACTGAATAAGATGAAAAATAGTCAAATCCTTTCTGAAAAAAGGCATGTAAAGAATATATCGAATAGATAGAAGTTATTGTTGTCGCTTTTCTGTGATGCAGATTGGTTCTCTCGCTACGCTAACTTCGTGAGCGGCTATCATTGCGGAGATCGCATATTTTGACTATGTGTATTGAGGGGCTAATAGTAGTGTAATATTAAATTTGTTAATTATATGAAATTATGTAATATCAAAAGTGTGTATCGCGCCTGTTTTCTCTAGTAAAGTTAAAAATGTATTCTTATGAATAAAAAAAGATTTATTATAATATAATAATCTTATACTATTTTGATATTACAAGATAGTTAAAGAAAAACGTACATGGAACGAAAAATACTTATATAATCTGCAAAAATAAAATTATTAAAATTGTGACATATATTACGATATATATTACGATTAAAATTGCGTTATATATAGTCAGAATACTGTTAAGACCGAGAAAACTAATGCACAAATGCATTATCTTGCTCATACATGACGTTCATCATCTTACCCACAGTCGCCGTGTTTATTTGTTTATCAAATATAAATGTTGCAACATGAAAATAGAAGAATATGAATACGTTATGGTATACGTTTTAAGCTATACAATATTGTGATTTTCTAGAAAAAATAAAAATATTTGTTGTAAATATGTGATTCCTTATAAACAAATACTAAAAAATTACGGATGGGTACTTCCAAAACACATTTCATGTTACATTATCTACTCTTATGGACAGATTGAAATCAAACTATCACAGATTATTTATTATCATTTAAAGTTTCTAATAAATTAAGCACCGGTTTGTCATTTGTTATTAAGTTAGAAAAATTAACAATTCGTCATCTAATCCACTTCGTTATCTTACCTCCCTTTCCCCTATTTATTAAAGATCGAAACATTCAAAAATAAATATACATAGAGAAAACAGTACGTGTAGCAGTTTTAATGTTAGACATTAAACGCCTTTAGAACTTGAACAGTAACTTTAAACTTTGTTAATTAAAGTTTATTTGTCACAAAATATAATTTTGTGCTATTGGTATAAATTCACGAAATTTGCTCTTCTGTACAATCTACAAGCTATAACAATGACCTTCCTCTTCCTTCTCTCTCTCCTTATTCTTTTTCATAAAAGTAAGATAAAGGTAAGAAATTGCTATAAGGAGGAAAATTGATAGAATAAGAGCTTTTGAGTAATTTAAATAAGAAATATACTCTGACGTTCCAAACGCTTGTTACGAATCACGTCGTATGTTAAATGTTATCACACACGCGAGCAGTTACCGAAAGTTACCGCGTTGCATGTGCGTATCTCATATAATATCTCGCACGAAGATGGGGAGGTTTTATTTATCGGAAGGATTCCTGTTCCGACGTTAATTAATGGTCTTGCGTCCCGGAGAGCGAGGTCGGGCCGCCGCGAGATATAATTTCGCCGATCGATGTCGCCCGATCGTAATTCCGCGCAAATTGATATCCGCCGATTCCGGGATTTGTCCCATATTGTGTCTTGTCGCGGCGCACATGCAACCAATGTGTGATCTCCACGGGACGCGCGACGATTGAAAAACGATCGTGCTGCACGCGAACGGCCGTCCATCAATATCAAAAGGATCGCCCCGGCTACTCGCCCGGCCGTTATTTCATATGCAATCGCAGTTACCGGATACCGGAAGGATTTGTCTTTAATACCACTACTAATGGCCGTTGCCATTCCCATGGACGCAACACTGCGAAACTCGCTTAATGCGCATTAAATACGACCGTGATGCATGCTCGAAAGGGGAAAGGGAAAAGAGAGGGCATGAAAACGTTCCACTCACGGTCGAATGGAAACTAATGAATTTGTCGACGCTGCTCGATACATCGAATTGCAATCAGGCAGCTTTTGTACGGAGGGATCGTCCCAATGATTAATGTCGTACGTCGCTATATAAAATGCATCGATCTGAAAAAGGAACGTCTCAATTGGAGCAGCCTTTATCTTGATTCTTAATATTTTAGAGCTTTAGAATGTTGTACGAAATACTGAAATGCTGCCGTTTTTTTTTTTTTTAATGCTGCGTAAACACGTATTCCTGTGCTGTATAAAATGAGATAACAAGATGTAGTCGGTCTTACAGAAGCTCCGTCGCTGTTCACTCGCATGACGCGAGATCGTCGTATCGCGATGAAACACTCGCGCTGTCTAGAAGGAGCAACGGGACCGATAATTGACAGATTACTTATCTTGATGCCATTTGATGTGCCGTGATGTCGCGAGATATTAATGAGCTCTCCAGACTGACACAATGAGAATACGACAAGATCAATGGCGAGGATTGGTACGCTCGCTCGCACGTCCGAGAGAGAATGCGGCTACTTCGATCACGAGATCCCAATCGCGACACTTCAATAAGAATGGATGCGATTATTATTAAGATTATTATTATTAATCGAACAGCGAAGAATATATCTCATGGCCGACTACACTTTAGTAATTTCCTATCTTTTTTTTTTTTTACCTTACGCTCATATCCATGAGACTAAAAATCGATTTTTCATCTAAACACTTTACAGAATTTATTCATCAAAATTCCATATACTTCTCGTGAAATCTCGATTTAAAATTTCGTCGGGCAACGGGACACCAGGTATGAATCATGTCACGTGCAATACATTTGACAGGATGAAGAGGAAAAGTCTCTAAAAGTTCAGCGATAAACCGAGAAATGAACGGCGCAGTCTTCGTTATCCGCTGCGCCCGGAAGAGGCGGATAAACACGGGGAGAAAAAAAAAGGAGATAAAGAATGCGATTATGTAAATGTAACTGTTGCGGGCGGGAATACCGTACACGCGCGCACACGCGCGGACAACCGGCCGCCGCTGTTATTAGCATCAGCCTCGCATGGCTTAATATTTAAATTAGCGTTAGGTCCGGTATTCGCTTTGGCGATAGTGCACGCTTCCGTGGATTATTAACACGAGCCAGTGAGTCCGTGAGCGAGCGACACGACATGTGGCGTGCCGACAACGCTAAGAATTGTCGAGCGAACTCTCGGACGGGGGCAAACGCCGGTTCTCGCATGAGCACGTTTCAACGGTACGCGTGTCTGAAAGAGAGGAGTAGCCCAGAAAGCGCGATTCCGAGATGATCAAGACGGGATATCTTTTAGCCCAATCATTAGATAAGGTAACAAGAGCTCGTTAAACTTGTCAGCCCTAATCGTAAAATTCAGAGTTTCTTCCGGTTGTTCCGATTATCCGCAAGAATTAAATTATGGATATACGAAATGTTTATTACGTCGTGTTTAATATAAAATCCAAGATATTATAAGAATACAAGGTATTAGCACACTGCTCTGGATTTATCGCGCTACTTTTTTTACACATATTCTTTAAAGAACTTGACTTTTTCAGTTTTGATTTTCTTAATGTTGGATATTAATTGACATGTATTCATCGATCGATATCAATATCAAAAGTATTCGATACGAAGATATTCCATTCCATTCCATAGCGACCTACGGTACTCAAATATAAAAATCCGACTACTCATGTATTTGAGTACTAATAAACTAATAGTGTGTAACAAAACAGTCAGTTTTCTATCTACTTTCTCGTAAATCCAACAAAAGTCAGCTGAATAATTTTATCAAGAGAAAGTTGAACAAAATAAAATTAAGAACATTTTTTTAAAATATAAATTAGTATTCTGTTGTTAAGAGATTTGAAAGTTATGACTTTATGAGGTTTGTTTAACGTAAAAAATTTTTAAAAATTGAGAATATTAGATTCGTAAGTTTAAATAGAAGATAATGTATCAATTAAAAGTAAGTTTTTTTTTTAGATTAGTTTAATAAAAGAAAGATATGAGCATAAATGAATCAACAAGATTCTATACCAAATTAGCAACATAGGAGTAATAGAAAAAACAGTAATAGCATTGTTCTGAAATAAATATGCGAGAAGATACATACAACTCGCAGAAAACAACCCATTTAACTCATATTCGAAAAATATAGCGTAATCATTGCGTGCGAGTGTACGGGATTAAGATTCATCATTCAGCAGTGGAAGATTTATTCTCAGTTCGGGGTTAAGATAGCAACTATTCTGTAGGCGTCTGTCCTAATTCCGGATATAATTGCTTTTCTCTCGGGCATTTAACCAGGACGGGTAGTGGAGGAGGTATCTCGCAGTGTGAAAATCCAGGGCGTGGGCGAGAAATGCCAAGACAATACGTTTCATTGCGCGCAACGCGGACGAGCGAGCAACTCGACGTGGATGAAGATTATGCCAGTAATCTTTTAATTACCTCGTTTTATTTTCCCTCCCCTCATTGTTGTTTTAAAAAGAGAGGCCGCCAGACTCGCCAGAGATGCACTGTAATAATGAAATATGCACGCTCTTGTCGACAATGAGCCATTTATGAAATGCATGTGTAGTGAGCCTTAANAAAAAAAAAAAAAAAAACTGCTGAGATTTTGCAACAAAGGCACCAATTATTTATTTTTGGCGAGTTTAAAAAAAAGTCAAAATGCTTTTGTTTACGGGTAAAGAGTCAAAATCCTTTATGTGTTTACGTAAAGGATGAAAAAAATATTAAAAGCATAGAGTAATAAAATGTTTCCACATGTTATGTTTCTATAAAAACATAGTTCTAACTGTACTCCGTGTTTCCCTGTTTCAAGTACGTGACTAAAAGAAACATTCGTGGGATATACGTGATGAGCGAATTGATTTTAGTTATTGCACGTATTGTTTTGTGGGAGGATAATTGTGCGACGGCGATGCGCCTTTTTATATTTTCGATCTGAATAATGTACGTGTGGTAATGTAATGTAACATAAATATTCCGAACTTTAAATCTAAATTGTGAATTTAATGTCCTTTCTTTTGTTACCGCGAGAATCCTCTTTAATCCTCCGCAACACTGTCGTTTCACAACGGTTTAATTTCGAATTTGGCACAGTTTCAATGGCATTCGCCGTCGCACGTGGAGAAGCCTTTATGGCTCAATTTTCTGTGACAACATATGAATATCCGGGCTTTAAGACCGCCAACCACTCACAACCGATTTCAACAGTCAGTTTTTATTTCCGCGACGTGAATGACGCTCTGAGCTCTAAGTTCCGTATGAAAACACTTGCCAGAAAATCTTTGAAAGCAGACATTATCGTATGTTTAACATGTTTAGATCACGGAAGGTGGAATAGCTAGTAAGATTTTGGCACAAATTTAAAATAGCCTAAAATATGGAAAGTTGTCTATTAAAATAACAGTAGAAAATGATAATATAATTATAATGATACGATAACTAATGTTTAATTAATTAATTAATTATATGAAAGTTATTTGGAACTTTCGAATTACTGTGTATACCTTGATTTATAAAATAAAGATAAAACTTTAAAATATTAATCTTTGAAATAGATAATTATTATTAATTCTACAATTATTTAATTAATGAATTAAACCTCAAAACTTTATTGACAACAAATCTTTTCAAAAGCTTTCTTGCATCACATGCAAACTTTCGTGCTACGCGGAAAACGTTCAACTGATTAATATATTTATATTTCATTAATATATTTATACTTCATTAAATATATACGTCCTTTTCGTTGCGTAAAGCCACTTTTCGGGTTTTCGCACGCGAAAAAACACGCGCGACTTTTAATGCCAACGTTCATTTCGAACCAAAATGCACATCCCATCTCTTTTCGCTTTTTTTCCGCCGCTTCAGCGCTTATGGCAAGCTCAACGACGCGAGTGAGCATCTTCCCCGGATTTTATTTTTTTCCTTTTCCCTTTTTTGTCACAGCCACCCACGCGTTTCAATATTTCCGTCTATAGCAACGTTGCTTCCTGTGCACAGCACTCGAGAGCCATGCATCGCGCATATACGTGCACTCGTCGTGGTGCCGCACTTGAACTTGCATTCCGCGCGTGCCACTCCACGGTTTCCGCGCAGGTACTTCCTTTAACCTTCTCGAGCAAAACCCGATTTTCATTTCGCGGGTGACATGTCGAGTCAAGTGACGTCGAGAGCTACATCGGTGGAATTAAAAATACATAAATTATGCGAAAGAGAAAGACGGAGAAAGTACATTTATTAGCATTTCAGGAAAATTTTTCAAGGATGCACTGACAGAATATAAAACTATAAGGTAGTTTAGTAAATACAAGATTCAAGTAAATTAAATTTTGCAGCATTCTTTTTACGAGCGCAATATGAAATGCACAAGTTTGAATGATCTATTAAAAAAACTAGCGTTTAAATGATGATAATAAATAAAATTATAATAAGCGTTGTAAAAATAACAATATAATTATAAATATTACAAGATAATCTTGTTGTGTACAACTAAGCATGATTCATGATTAATTTCCTAATTTAGAATAATTTGATCGAAATTTAATTCCGTCTCCAATGACGTTCTCCAATTTCGTGCATAAACTGATGGCATAATTTTGATAAATTATTACTGCAATATTAATCCGGTTGCCTGCCGGATTGTGAATTGCAAATATAGACGGATATAATCAATTACATTAGCAACTAATTAATCTTGAATCGTGCGCGCATTCACGTATCGTTATGATTAAATATGCAGTCACGTTCAACGGGGAGAATTAAAACTCAATAATTTTCTTGTTATCATTAATGTACGTGAGAGATATTAGAAGAAAAAAGAAATGTCGCAAACTGCAGTATTATTCGAAACAACGTAATCGGGCGAACGAAACTCGGAGATAAAATATATTACTTGTCAATAATGAAAAATAATTTTAAAAAATCGGATCTCAAATTCATTTAGTTCCGGTATATTTTATAAAACGAAGGCTCTCGCGCGCACTGTTAAAAATTAACGCGACTCTCGGGCATTATTCACGTCACGCGGCGCAAATAATAGGATCGAAAAATGATAAAGTTTAAATTTGTATTCGTGTTTCGACACTAGCGAGACGTAAATATATGCCGGTACGATACGCCGCGCCGGCATGATGTATTATCGGGACTGTCCGGGAACGCGACACCGGAACATCTATCACTACGGGCAGGGTAGGGCAGAGGAGATCTTCGGGTATTATCGAACAACGCCATTGTCCACGTTTATAATGATCGCCGAACGAATTCGGCCGGCGGCGATGTATTTTGTCGCCCGGCCCGGCGACACGCACACGCGTGCAGCTGGCCGTACGTAACGAGCCCCGGGGTCAGCGTATTTTTAAGCAGCCTTCATTTATCACGCTACCGTAAACAACCCACGCCGTCCGTGATTCAATTTGAAACACGACGCGTATTATAGATTGGTTGCGGGCCAGTTCATTTCGTCTCGTATTCGATCACCAATAATTGTGGCGAGATCGAGGGGGCCGCGCATTGAGTTAGTGTTACGACTGAAGGGAAGAAGGAAAGAGCTAGCGAAAGCAAACGATATTTATTCCGCTTTGAAAATATTTTCGTAAGGGTGTGTAATATTGTAAGCGAGGAATAGTATTTTAAGGCTCTCGAGCTGTGTTAGAATGTTAGGTCATAAATTCTCTGTTTCCTTTTCTCTGTCAATTTTTTTGTCGATAAGACCGACCATGTTCGAACTTGTCTCAGAGTATTGCAGCGTTAGAGTGATCAGTAAAAGAGTCAGTCAGTGCCAGTCAGTCGAAGGGTTAAGACCCGGTCACGGCCGAGAGCCAAATATATAACTTTAGTTTTCTTTTCTTTAAATATATTCTCAATCTACACACCCAAATTGACCATCCTTGACAACAACTTTATAGGTGAAAGAATTATCTTGATTACCTTTTTATATATTATTTCAAAGATAAATTATAAATAGGGGAGATCAGGGCTATTCGTTGCAGTTTTTTTTCTTTTGCGTTTCCTGAGTCCTGTAT
>QKQZ01031199.1:0-16350 GCA_003595255.1 Solenopsis fugax | reverse complement strand
GCCACTTTTCCAAAATTTTCGTTTTTCTTTTGTAGGCTAAGTACTTATCGGACCGTCCTCGTATGTGATACGCGCGCGCGAGAATAATATAAAATAAGGAAATACATCGTTAATAAAATCTAATGAATTTTCAAAAACAAAACTAGTGAAAGTATTCGTCACCGTAACGAGATTGTAATGTCAATCGTGTATAGTCATTGACAGTATTATACAGAACATCTCTCATTCATTTATGATCCTCAAGATATACTTTTAACGTAAAGATTTCAAATAATTACAACTGTTCAGATCTGGCCTCAAAATCCATAATTATTAATTATGTTATATCGCACGTAATATTTCGCACGCCGAGTTCTCAATTTCTCTTATTTTGGTCGCATTGAACAAGCTAAATAACGCGATCCTAGCGTTGGGGCGAACTAGTCCCTTTAATCACGCGCTCTGCTCGTGCGAGTAACTCCGCTCATCTCCGCTTCCCTCGGCATTCCGAAAATCGTAAGCATCTCGCGAATCGTTGAGTCTTAGATAGTAACTCAACGAGCAATCATCCGTGTGTCGCTTGGCATCGTTGTTCGACGAATTTCGTATCGCTCGATACTCATCGCTCCTTAACGTAACTACTCGCGCGTTGCATCTCGCGCTTTCGTGTGATCCACGCCAGTGCATTGCTAATAAACTCAGCTGACGAACTTCAGTGTTAGTACGAATTTTCTTGACTCGATACTATCCCCGTCCGCGTCTTGTACGAATTCCTTTGACCGGCGAATAAAAATTTATATTAATTCTGATTCCGCGTTTGTCGAAGAGCGCGCGCGATCAACAACAGAAACTTATATAAACAACGTTATCGGAAAAACAATATTGATATTTTTAATCGCTTATTTCTAACTATTTCAAATAGTAGATAAACATCTTTAATAAAGTTACTTATAATTAATGTATAAATATATTATTAGTTTTTGAAAACAGTTTTAATAACATAAAAGGTTAATTATCAATATTATTAAATATTAATTAAATTACTGAAATTATTTAAGGAATTTCGAAAACATATTGCTGAGTAGGTAATACTGTCAATAAAAATCGTGCTACAAGTTCCGACTTTACTGACTAATCTCTTTTGCAGAAATTCAAGACGAATGTTATCTCAATCGACGCAGTTGTATCCGATTCCATTAATCTTGGGTAATCGGAAATCGTCGGCTCGAATATAGTACGCAAGTTGGTCTTACGCCGAATGGTGTACGTTCATCTTCACTATCACTACCATGTCTCTTAAATAAAACATTACGACGAAACACCACTACGTCTTTTTAGGTTCCAGTATCCAGTTGGACAATCGATTCATGTGGACCACTTATTAACGACACGACTGAACCTGTTAGCCACTGGGTACAGTGCTTGACGTTCTTGAAACCGTGATACTGCAATTTTATTCAAGAATCTGGAATCGAAAGGCTGTTAAAGAAGAAGAGACAAGACGCAAGACGTGATAATACATCCGGAATATTATATATTTTATATACTGGTGTGTGTGTATATGGCTAGATATATGAATTATATCTACAAATATAATATGTGATAACATGGTAACACTTGGACCGTGAAAGTTTATGTTAGTAACGTGAAAGAAAGAAATAAGAAAAAGGAAAAAGGAAAACTATTGCTCTTCAAGTGAACATATTTGAAGGAAAATTACGTATATTCCAAAAAAGTTTTTAAGATAAGTTTTTTCAGATCCTTAAAAAATAATCAGTAGTCTAAATACTCTAAATAGTATATTAGAATTGCTATATCTAAATATGTGAAATTTTTTTAAAATAATGTAGACATTTTTCCATTAACTATTGCATTTCTGAATATTTTGATTTATTACTTTTTTCTAAAAAACGTTCCTTTTTCTCCACTTTTTCTAGATATAAAATCAATTAATATAAGGCTACATGTTGAAATTATACAATTAGTTACAAAAAATAACTTGCTTTATTAACTGTTTTTATTATCATACGATAAATACTGTAGATAACGAAAAGAAGTCTTGAGATTTTTATATTAAATAGAAATTTTATATAAAATCTTGCAGGATATTAGAAAACTTCACACAAATAAAATAATCATTTAAAGAAAGAATTTAAGAAAGAAAAATTATAAAATGAGTGTAAACACTAGAAAACGGAAACGTTCTCTTCCCGGCAAAAGTGATATAGTATTAAAGAGTCTGCGCATAGATTTAAATACTAACAGTGAGAATTTAGGATTTCCTAGTGATTTACAAGATGAATCTAGACAGGATAAATTATATACAGATTATCATACTCGACACCACAGACATCATTTTTCTAATAACTTAATCAAACTTATGTATCAATTAGACTTGTCAGTACTTTGTTCGCTTAGAAAGTCTACGTATGAATATAAATATCCTTCATTATCATTAACGTTTGAAGACTCTGAAATTGATAAATTTAATAATATTGTTCTTCATTATGAAAAGAAGTCAATTCATATACAAATTGAATATGAAGACAAATACTATGCAGAAAATAGTATTAGCTATGGCAAATTATGTTCTAAATTTCGCAGACACAACTCTTTACTTAATAGTTATTTTGATATTTTTGCTAAACGTATGTTGAAAACAGATAATTTATTAACAGATGTTGAATATCTTATTATCTATACTAATTCAAAGTTGAATCTTACAAAAGAGAAAACATTTAAAATAGGACGATCTAAAAATGTTTATCCTTTTAAATTTGATAACATACAAATTGAAGAATATGATATTTTAAAAGATTTTTTATTTACAAATGATAATACACAAGAGGACGGTTTTTATCGATTTTCACAAGATAAAACAACAAGAGAAAAGCTTTTAAAGCAGTTGGAATTTTCGTCTTCTACGAAGAAAGTAGTACAAAAAAGAAAATTTACTCAGGAATTTGAAAAAAAAATAAAAAAAGCATTTTTAGACAAATTAGTGTTTGCAGTTAATCAGCCCAACAGAGAGAAACTGAGTAGTATTGTAAAAATTAAAATGAAAAAAAATGGTAAAGATCAAGACGATTATATAGCATTACAAAAAAAAATATTATGTGACTTAAAAATTTCAGACAAGAATAAAAAATGTGTATCCGGTTGATGTATTCGGAATTTTATATCAATTCAACTTATTAATGGACTTCCTTCATGATATATTTGTGCATAAAAATGCATTTTTCGTAAATTTTGGAAAAAATAATGATAGCATTACAATCTACCGTCAAAATAGAATTTCTTACCTATGTGTTCATAACGCAGATGCTAATATCAACAGTAGTCAGTTGCTTTCCTTCAGACAGAAAGATAATATGTTCTGTATTAATAAGTATTTTACACTATTTGTTGAATAACTTAGTGAGGATATAGAATATTTGATTCTCTATACTAATGCAAATTTAGATCTCACAAAAGAAAAGAGGTTAAAAAGAAGGCTATCTAATGATTCCTATCTTTTAAAATTTGATAGTGTAAATATTTGTTAGGAAAAATATAGAGTTTTAAGATACAGTTCGTCTATAAATGAAAATGATCTTTATCAATTTTCGGAAAAAGTAACACGAGAGAAGATCATAAATCTGTTAAAGTTANGTTACCACCTTCCTTGCAAAAAAAGAAAGAAGGGGGAAGACTTTCTAATGAAAGTGAAAGAGAAAGAAAAGAAAAGTTTTTAGATAAATTGATATTTGCAGTTAATCAGCCAGATGAGAAAAAATTAAATATTCTTATTAGAAATAAGATAACTCAGTTACACAATTACCCATACAGCTATGAAGAATTACATGAATTAGCGTTACGTTGGATAGAGTCTCATGAATTCGGCCCTATTACACAAGAAATAATGAAAAAGCTTCTTGAGAAAATAAAAAATAATAAATCTAGTTACCAAATAATTCAAAGTAAACACATTAATAATGAAATTAAACTGGCTAGATCTGTTATTGGCCGTGCGGGAACATCTGAATTTAATAAATTCTTAGACTTTTTAATTAAAGAGGAAGGACTAAAATATCTAACAGTTCTGAAAAGGAAAAGAATAAATTTAACTAATGTATCCAATATTTTAAAAGGATCAGGCGCTAAAGCTCCAATAGCATTCAAAAACTTATATGATCTGTGGTTTGATGAAGAAGGACATAAAACAAAATATTTAAAATCTTTAGAGGAAGAGGGACTAAACCTAACTAAAGTGTCCAGTATTTTACATGGATCAGGCGCTAAAGCACCAATAGCATTCAAAGACTTGTATGATCTGTGGTTTGATGAAGAAGGACTTAAAACGAAATATTTAAAATCTTTAGAGGAAGAGGAAATAAATCTAGCTAATGTGTCCAGTATTTTAAAAGGATCAGGCGCTAAAGCTCCAATAGCATTTGAAAACTTATATGATCTGTGGTTTGATGAAGAAGGACTTAAAACGAAATATTTAAAATCTCTAGAGGAAGAGGAAATAAATCTAGCTAATGTGTTCAGTATTTTAAAAGGATCAGGCGTTAAAGCTCCAATAGTATTCAAATACTTATATGATCTGTGGTTTGATGAAGGACTTAAAACGAAATATTCAAAATCTCTAGAGGAAGAGGAAATAAATCTATCTAATGTGTCCAGTATTTTAAGAGGATCAGGCGTTAAAGCTCCAATAGCATTCAAAAACTTATATGATCTGTGGTTTGATGAAGAAGGACTTAAAAAGAAATATTTAAAATCTCTAGAGGAAGAGGAAATAAATCTAGCTAATGTGTCCAGTATTTTAAATGGCTCAGACGCTAAAGCTCCAATAGCATTTAAAGACTTATATGATCTGTGGTTTGATGAAAAAAGACATAAAACGAAATATTTAAAATCTCTAGAGGAAGAGGAAATAAATCTAGCTAATGTGTCCAGTATTTTAAGAGGATCAGGCGTTAAGCTCCAATAGCATTCAAAAACTTATATGATCTGTGGTTTGATGAAAAAGGACATAAAACGAAATATTTAAAATTTCTAGAGGAAGAGGAAATAGATCTAGCTAATGTGTCCAGTATTTTAAGTGGATCTGGCACTAATGCTCATAAATCATTCAAAAACTTATATGATCTGTGGTTTGATGAAAAAGGACGTAAAATATTTAAATACTCTAGAAAAGGAAGGTATAAATTTAACTAACGTGTTCTGTATTTTAACAAGATCAGGTTTTAATGCTTCTAAAGCATTCAAAGATTTATATGAACTGTGGTTTGATAAAGAAGGAAATAAGACATTATATTTAATGTTCGGAGATCACAGTGAATAAATTTAACCCCTGTGTAACTTCGGAAAACTAAGTACTGTATTTTATTCTACATCAATTTTCAAATAACTGCCGTTTAAGAACAAACAGTGTAATTAGATCGGAAAAATTCAGATATCTAGTTTAAACATTGTAGAATGCATTCTCTTTATGAAAAATTAACGATTAAAATTACACCTACGTTATATTAAAAAAATTGTTTTAAATATAATTTCGACAAAATCATGTTTTACCTAAAAAATTAGAAGTTATTTGCTAAAAGTTTATGTTAATACAGTTGAAATATGCTACTTTAAGAAAAAAATAATTTCCTAGTAAACCTTTAAAAAAATGGATTTATTGTATTTTGCATATAAAATATTGGCAATTTTTTAAAATTACGTTTATATAAAAAAATTGAATTTATTAAGCTAGTATAAAAGTATCTGTTTTTAGTCTCAAATGATACTCAAAGTTAAAAAAAAAGGAAAATTTTGCAAATTTATTTTGATTCGCTGCAATTGTTACATAAATAAATGCGATGAGTGTCGCAACATCAGGCGTAAACAGGAACATTGATACTTGGTTTTACGATTTTTCATGTAACAGCGTAATGCACAGCAACCCTCTTTGCTAATAAAGGCCTTTCTATTTCTTGTGCAGGATTAGGCGAAACACCGACTAATGCTGTTCGATAGCTCTTTCGAATGATATGAGTTCTATCTCGATTTGAGACGGGTTAATATAATGATGTCACATGCTCTATTTTAAGTTCTAATTGGATGATTCCAGCGACTTTCAATAATTAACATCTCGTTAATTATTCCAAACTATGCGAAATGGTAGAGAACGTTTCTGTTTAGTTCGACTTGCTCCATTAACTCGTGAGTAGGTAGTCCGGTTATTACCGGACATTCTATGTGCGTGTATATACATATACATATATGTAGGGGAGACCGGGGCTATTCGTTGCAGTTTTTTTTCTTTTGCATATCCTGAGTTCTGTATTCATTTAAAAAAAAAAAAGTTGGACGGTTTGAAAGGTTGAATCTTCCCCTTCACAATGCCGTTATAGATAAAACACGGAAATGTACTTGCTTTGAACTACATATAAAAATATCGACCAGTGCCAAGTATATATATATGCCCTAAGCCTGAGGTAATTCGTAACCAGTCTGGGAATATTCTGAAATTTGTGTTTTAAGATGATAAAATATAAAAAAGCTGTTGTTAAGACTCTGTTTTTGAAAAATTTTCATCAGAATATACAAAATAAAATATACACAATAAGGCATAAAATATTTCATAAACAATTGAGTTTTTAAATTCTACTTTAATAATTTTATATATGCAGAATAACTAATAGAATCGTATTATGTGAAATTATATCATAGTTTTAATTGTATATTTTTAGCTGTATTGTGTTTAAAATATTAAGAGAAACATATTATTCTTAAATTATAATAAAGGAATTACTGTATAATGAAAAATACTGTTACATAAAATTTTATACATTTAAAGCATTTATTTATATAAATTTTAAATAAAGAATCAACAGCTTTTGGGATGCATATAAACCGATCTTTCAGAAATGTTCGTCGAGTGTTTGTATATAATCAGATAACGTGTTCTGACATTTTTCTTTTCCAAGTAGCACGCGATTAACATTATGATAAACATTTATAAATATTATTATTTATTTTTTAAATTTTAAATATTTTATACATATAATATTTTATAAATATTTTTATAATATTGATAATAAATTTTTATGGTCCCTTCAATTTAAGATCACAAAAATATTTATAAAAATTTTCATAAATATTTGTAAAAGTTTCAAATAATTATTATAAATATTTTGCAAATCTTATGAATATTTTTGTGCTATCTGAACTATTCATATTTACTAAATTAAAGAAGTTGAAAAATTTAATATTCGTGGTAATTCCAAGCAGAATGAGTTAGAATAATGTCAAAACGACATCAAAATCGTGATTGATCGAAAAGTGATTTTTAATGATCATTTTGCAATCACTTTGACATCATTTTGACGTCGTGATGACTCCCTGTTCTGCTTGGAAATATACTCTACCAACATTATATTTCATGAATATAAAATTTATTTATTATAGATTTCGCGCGCGGCACATGACATTTGTTTAAATATATGTTAGATATTGTATACGCAAATTTGACAACATCATAATCATTTATGCGTATGAGCGCATGACAGGGATTCACATCCTGAATTAGATCGCGCGTTCTCAAATTCATCGGAAAAAAAGTGTCGCAACCTCAGTGCTCCCGACTGTACATACATTCCATACACTAAGAAAAATGATCTGATTATATTAACAAAACTTGTATGATTGAGTGTTTTTGGTGAAACAAAGTTGAATTTCTAGTTATTATAATAAGATTCTGGTTATTTTAATTAGAACATTTGATAGATTTTACTATAATCTGGTAATTCCTACAAGATTTCTGATTCGTCCGTTTTTGAACAGACATATTGGTTGAATTTACCAGATTTCTAAATGATGCAACAAGATTTTTTTTCCAGTATGTAATCTATATAAAATTGTTTGTTATTGCAATTATATTTGCAAATTCGAATAAAAGATTTACGAGCATCCACGTTTCTTATATACACTTTATGTCACATATAAAAATCCACCAAAAAAATTGAGTTGAGTACGTATCTTTCAATGTTTGAGAAACTTCGAAATATTCGATTTGCATGTTTCCGATAAAAATCTTTATTCTCGCGTCGTAAAAATCGTGAGCGAAAAACAAAACGTATTCTTTATTCTTTCTTTTCCGAGTTTCCACGCAAGAAATCCAAGTTTAATGTAAATGGAAGAATGACACCAGCAAGTAATCATCGCACAAATTTAGGGCAACGAGAATAGAAATGTTCGAGGCGAAAAATCCCTTACCATCGATGCATCCCTTCATTTCTTTCTCCCGCCTAAACTCCCTCCCTCAACTGTGCCGACGAATTCCAGCTCTTTCGCAGTTTCTTTCCCTTGGACGTCAGTAATTATTTAACCGGGATTTTTGTCCCGCTCGAACGACGCGTCTGCAGAGCTCTCTCTTGAATGCCTGACCCGGCCGGAGTGGCTTCAGTTAATTAATTGGTCCACAGTACCTCTGAATAATTAACAATATTACGGCACCCCCTCCATCAGGACTATCCGCTCCGTTCGTGCCCCCTGTCTCCGTCCCGCATCTCCTGAACTGTGTTTCGCAAGCCCGTACCGTCCCACTTTTGTCAGTAACCCCTTGCACATCTTCCCTCACGCTTCTCTGGAGTTTATCGCGGAGCGTTTTCTAAGTTTCCAGGCCCTGTTTCGCCGCCGCTCCTTACAAAGCCGCCTTAATGGACCTTTCCATCGTCCCCGCTATTGTTCCGCGGCTCACGGATTATACGGTTTACTTTCAATGCATCTCCGGCGCTCGCTTCTCTCTCCTCGGCGTCGGCGTCGCGCCTTTCCAATTAAAATGCACGAGCGCCCAGACGGATCGCAACGGAAGACGTTGCTCGTTGCAACGAGATACATTGCGACGGCCATTATAGCAATGTTGATTTGTTTAAGCAAACGTTTAATATAATAAGCCGACGTTTATTACATTTAGTATCTTCGCTTGAGATAAATTGACACAGTTCGTCGGTTTATGAAGAATTTACTTCAAATACAGCACAGAATTTGCCATCGAAATTAAGGTCATGCTTATTACTTTCTTCTATTCAGTATGTTGTAAGATATAATAGCCATTTCATTATTACGGAAACAATGGTACTGCTAAAATATCTAAACATTTAGCTAGATACAGAAAAGAATTTTTATTAGACCATCAAAATAATTATATAAGATGCTTAAGCTATAATTGATAAAATAATACAACTTTTACAGAATTATTTATCATCCTCTCTTGAATGTCTTAATTATTTTAATGAAGTCAAACAAAATTATTTTCTGATCTGCATCTAATTTTTTAGATATTTCAGCAAAACCAAAATTTTCTTCCAAATAAATATTCATAATATCTATCTTAGATATTATGACAGTTTTGCATAAACAATTTTGCAAAATATGTTAGCATTCTAGCAACTGCAGCTTGAGCATTCTCATAATTATTTTGATGGTCTAACTCGTAGTTCTAACAAAAATTATTTTCACATCTAGTTAAATATGTAAACATTTTAGCAGAATTATTATATTTATAATATTTATCTAGTATGCATGTTGTTAGAGATATTCCATAAACAACAGAACAAAACATAATTTTTCATACAAATTATAATTTTAATTCACGAATGAAATATCTGAATATAAATATTATGAATATATTTAACAATTGGCTTATATTGATTTGATTAGTCATGAATTAGAATTATATACAATTATATGAAGAATTATATACAATTTATATGAAGAATTAAGTATATTTTGTTTTACTGTCAAAATAAGATATCTCTGACAATACACATACTAAATAGATATTATGTGAATATAATATCTAAATATAAAAATAAATATTATAAATATTATAATAGTTTAATAATTAAACGACTATTTATATAGATATATGTATGTAAAATGATCACTTTGTCCTAATATTATGTAATCACTATGATGAAATCAAATGTAGTCTAATTTAGTTTCAGCTATTTACATACTCAAAAACATCTGTATAAAATTCGAGTATTTTAATTTATTAAAAGTTTTTAAATTTCTTGTGCTGTTTTTTTTTTTTCATTTATTCAGGAGACAATTAAAACGAAGAACAAAATCGATATAGGCCTTCCAATCTATTAAAATAATTAAAACAGAAGTTAATTAAATTGATCAGTCTACACTGTCGCAGTTGCATCCTTCTCTCATTTTACGAACAATATTTGCTGTTCGGCACTACGACTGATTTTTTATTTTCTATCGGGGGCTTCGTTAAAAATTAATTGGACGCCAAATCGGTAAATCGATTGGAATTAATTTCGGTTCGGCTCATTAAATCGTGCGGCTCTCCTGGCACTAATATATCGGCACACGGACGCGTTCGTGAATTACGCAACGTTGCACGCAGAATGACGTTGGTAATAAGGTACTGCTGAACATTAATTTACCGTGGGATATCGCCGAACGAGAAATATCGACGCTGCGTCGCTAGGCTGCCAGTTCTTGTATCGCTACAAGGGCATAATTCATACCTGCTTGCGTGACGATTAATCAACCGTATTATTCACAGCGCATGTATTGTATTAATAGTAATTGGTCGTCGCGTCACCAGTTCGATAGAATAGCACGTTATAATTTGTTTGATCATTTACTAATCTAACGAGTTCCATTTCCTATGCATACAGTTTATATTGAATGAAAATATAAGGACTATTTTAATAAAAGTCCTTTTATATTAATAATTGTCCTTTTCAGACAATAAATGTTATTCAATAAAATAATTACAATTTTATGCAACATCACTGAGAAAAAAAAATATAATGGTGACAACGATAAGATGGTGACAACCATATAATTTCCGAAATTGAAAAAATTAAAATTATTAATCGGCACCAAGAACTACTGTGACTGACACAGATCTTCTATTCTCGCATTTTAATTTCGTCAGTTTGATATAATGTATTATTATTTTTTGTTAGTTCTCTTAACCATTGACTTAGTTGCAATAACTATAATATAGTTCACTTAACTATTATAATTCTATTATCAAAACTTGTGTAGTTGTCCCCTTGTAGTTACCACTACTATAATTTTTTTCTCTCAGTGTTTATATATCCATTTCTACTAATATAGTTACTTTTAATTCAATTTACTCTTTATTTTTTTCTAATTTTTTTCTAATTCTTTAAAAATAGATACAAAATAAGTTAAATCGATGCAACGTTAAAAGGTAAATTTTTGGCAATTTACAAAACATTCAAAGATTTAAATTCTCTGATACGAAATAAGATAATTATACGACAGAAGCGAGTGTCTTTATTTAACTTTAAAGAACTTGAATTTTATAAGAATATTTCTAAATCGACTATCCCATTTGTTTTTTATATTAACTTTAATCCCTAAAAATACCAAGAAAAATTGCAATAAATTTTATTTGTTTTTTTCTCTATACACGATACACGATAACAAGGGATCTAGTCGCCATAAATTTGACGACAGCGAGGCGTTAGATATCACTGGTGAGCGTCGGGTTGTCTGTTTTTGCGCGTAAATGATACCAAGCGGCGAGGAAAAACTGAAGGGGGTGGGCAGAATGAGGTAAAGTGAGACGATAGTGGACACAGCAACCTTCATTTTCACGCCCTTCCGCCTCGCATCTTGTTGCAGCGTTTTCCATACGTTTTGCATGGCCGCCAGCAATTACCGAGTGGTCTGTAATCTACACGCAATCATGGTTTACAACGCCAAAGCTCGGCGCTGAATTCTCTCTACGGCCGCTCGTCGTCCCCGAACGGCCCCCTATTGCCCTCCCCATCCCGTCCTTCTGTAATCTGTCCAGTGACCGAAAGGGATACGCAATATCTGTACGTTTTGTTGCCCACCCAGCTATGGGTCTGCTCGCCCGTTTAATTATATCTACACGAAAGCTATCCTGCATACATTGCTGTGCGAACTCGTCTGTTTTCCAATGATAGCAATTCATTTGTAACGCGCGTTCTAGAAAGATATTTATTCACAAATCGCTAATTTTGATTTAGCGCTTTCGGAAGTGAGAACTGTAAATCTAAATAGATTTTCAGTGACATGTGATGAATAATTGTTTTGCCTAATACAAGATTTACAAATACGTGTTGGGTTTTTTGTAGTATCTATATATTTACTTTATTAGGAATGTTGATCAATTATCAATACGCTGACGAATTTTGCACGAATGCAGTTTGTGAAATTTTCACTTGTTTTTGTTTGAAGCTTTTTCGCTTGACATAGTAACATGGATAAAAATCACGGTATATATCTATTTGCTATATTTATATAACAGGTAGAGAAACATTTCTGTGAGATCAGTTAAATTTTACAATAACTTTTATGTCAGCCATCAGTTTTATGCGTGCGTATGCGTATCAAGTTCTTTTCCCTTTGAGGAGTGTGATTTATTTTTCGCGGCATAGCAGCAATTTTTTTAAAAAGATAAATCGTCTGCAAATGAGATAAACTTGCTTATATCTCACATAATCATAAATTTGAATGATCACTGACTAAGTATTTTGTGTGTATGTATAACCTGAATTTTAAAAATTTCAAAAATATTTAAAAATACCTTCATGACGTAAATCTGATTAAAATATTAAAATCGGAAATTGATACAAATTAATCTTAAATTAATTTCTCTTTTATTAATTTAAAAAATATCTGAATTTAAAAAAAAGTTGTCGAAAGTTTTTATAGTTTATTCCGAGTTTTTTAATTTCAACATTCATTTCACCATCTTATTAATTAAGCTTCAAAATGAGTCTATTATTATTATTAAGTAAAAAATTAACAAAACTGATATGTAATGAAATTGTCGACAACATCAAATGGAATACTTTATACATAGATAACCTTTGAGATAATAATCGGGCCTCCGGCGGATTTAACAAAATTTAATATGCGAGCATCCTATTAAAAGTTGTCAAGAAATTGTAAGTTTCAGATCGACCGTTGAAATTAAAGCCTACTTTATAAAGGACTTAGTCTTTACAAAGTCTATATACTCCGTTAATGAAGATGCATCTTTTGAAAACTTGTTACTGAAGTACAAGCAAAATTAAGGTTGTGCTTAATATTGTATTTTAGGTCTATGCCATAAACTACACATTCTCATTTATATAATTTTAATTTTCTTGGCATATTTATTAAAAAAACAAAAATGAATCAGAATTTAATCTATTTCAAATACTGATATTTCAAATATATGAAATTAAAATAATTATACACAATAAATAAGATCTAGATTTTTTCTCTGATATATACAATATTTCAATTCTGAAAAATTTCTCATCAAACTAATTTCTAAACATTTTATTTTATATAAAGATTAACAGTGGATTTAAAGTTTAAAGGCTTTCAGAACTATTTCAGATAAATTTTTTTATGATGTGAATTTTTCATATCAGTTAAAAAATTAAGAATTTGCGATTTCTGTGTACGATACAAAAATGCAGCGTTACAACTTGTGATACACAAATGATTAAAAGGCTTAATTATTAAAATTAAAATTCAGATTAAAATTACTCACGAACATAAACAGTGTCCAGCAGTTAATACAAATCTGTCATTCAAAATAGATGCGCCGCAGAAGTGTCCACCTTTTCTTGTTATGCTCACCAGCCATGGAAATTCACGTGGAGCCGCATTTTGACCTCCGACAATCCTCGCTTCTCCCATCCTCTCACTCCTACCGCATGGAACATCTGCCACTATCAAATACGGATTTCCTCGATTAATGTTCGATAACGATTAATTGTCTCACGTTGCGAGGCTCGGTGCAAACATCTCGCACGTTTCGCCTGATACTGTAAGCTGCTAACGTCGATCGATAAGCGACACGATCTTAGACGCCAGCTCGATCTTGCCTTTTCTTTATGTCGCGCCAATGAAGCGAAGACGAGTATCGGAACATTAAGTGTCTACCAACTCGCCAAATCAGAGGACACGCTGTATAATCTATCTAATAATACACTTAGCGAGCGCCTCGTTTCGACTCTATCTTAATAAGACCGAAAGACATTTTACTTTTACGGATTAATTGGACATCCAATTAACGCGTCGTTTCCTCTCAATTAGTGTCTTTCCCATTTGCTCTCTTATATTTTTTATTATTTATTTTACTACTAATACATTATGTTCATTCAACATTTTATGGATTTGAATAAATTATTTGCGAACTTGTTTGGAAAATTAAGAGAGAATTGAGGATTGTCTGAGAAACATCGCAATTATTATCAAATGCTAGTATCGGTCATCGGTCCATGTTTCGATTATTCCGATCCGATAGGGAATTACCATCTGCACTCTTGTTTACGAGAGCATATTGACAGGTTATCGATCGCCCTTAGTATTTGATGATTAATGTTCGTGACGTGGCGTAAATGAGTAGAGCGACTCCCATGCATATAATAGTAATGTCTGAAGACCGATGAGTGACAATGCGATCGATTTTAGGGATAGATTATAACAGATTCAAATTGTAATTTTACTGAAAATTGTACAAACTAATTCGATAATGGAATTTCTATTTGAAGAAGGGTTTACGGCGAATTACAGGAGTATAAACCAACATCTCAGCACGTATACCTAAAATCGGGATGTATGACATCTTAAAGGCATCTTAAAGATGTCTTTATATTGTAACATATTGTCTAAAAGACGTTTAAATGATGTTTTTAAGGGAATACTATTATTCAGGGTCCAAAAAATAAATTTTTTCTGTTTGCTTTTTTCGAAAGCTTATAAAACATATACATTTTGACATAATCATAACAAAAAATATTTCATTTTTTACATAAAATTTTAAATGCATTTTTCTCGAAACTCTGTTCTCGAATATGGTAACCATGATTTCAAAACAACTTACCAGTTTAATTGACTTGTACTTTTATAGTTATATTTATAAAGCATATCTGTATTAACTTATAAACATTATTGTGTGAATCTCAATCAACAATCTTGATTTTTTCTATTTTTTTCAGCGCTAAATAAGAGGAGAAAAAATAAAAATGAAGTTGACTGAATTTAATTAACGATACAGAATTGCTGTTACATAACTGTTATCTGAATATTCTTAATAAACTTACTGAGAAAAAATGAAAACAGATTATATATCTATTATTGATACCATCAAAACATGTAAATAATGCTAACTACACGCGTGCTTGTCCGCTCGAAATTATTGATTCTGAAGACGTTAAACAGGAAGGCTCTCTGTTCGCATTATTCCGATTATAAATATCACCGCACCTTCATCAATTACATGTAAGTCATACATTATATTTAATCTAGTAGGAAAGAATAACTTAACGAATTTACTGTTAAATATATAGGGATTAAATATACATACACTGACAAACGAGTATTTTATCGCTTGGACTTAATTAATTCTCGAAAAGGAAATGAAGAGAATCAATTATGGTCGTACGCGTATAATTATTGCGTTTGATTTTTTCACATTGCAATTGAAAAGGACTTTGTAAAATCGAAACGTTTCGCTTCTTAATCAATACAAACATAAAGATTATTTACATTCTGTTGCTCGTTTATTTCGGCTTACTGTTAACTCACACATATTGAAAAAATGAAAGAATTCAAAATATTTTTTCAAACTATTACCATATTACAAATATGCATGCGATATTAATTATTGAGGTTCAGATGAAAATTACAAGTTTATTCATTAAGAAGCTTTCAAACCAACGATACGACTTCCATCGTGGAAATCTTGGTCAATGTTTGACCGTGCTTAACTGCAGCGCTGCATTGTATTGCCTTGCAGAAAGAAAGAAAGAAAATTTTTACTTTTACATCGTATATATTTTAAGCATATATAATTTTTTAAGTATATCTTAATTTTTATCCATAAAAAAATTTCCAAAAGTACCTTTAAATTTAACTCTCCAGAGTAAGCTATTCCTTCAAGACGTATATTCCGTATATTCGACGTATTATATTTCTATTTTAGACATCGTGCTGTTTGGGAACATTCATATTTGTTATGTAAATATTGTAAAATGTCAGAAGAAAAATAATGTATTTAGTAACAATATTGATTGTCGCTTGAAAGAAATTTTTTTAATTCGTTTTTTATCGATATAAATAATAAAAAATGCAAAATTTTGTATCGAAGTCATAAAATAGTTAATTGAAACATTATATAACATCATCAACACACAATATATTATATTAATTTAAAAACTCAAAAAGTAAAGATGTCGATTTTATATCAGCATCAATTAAAAGAAACCTGATTTAATACTATTACATCAACGCGATAAATGCAATCGCCTCAAACTAGCGCATTTGTTTTGCAATCGACGATTATAGATTGTTATACCACAAACAATAATC